>OY482674.1:7640800-7845800 GCA_960531455.1 Urophora cardui
GGGTTCCACAATACCCCCCTGCGGGGATCAACTCCCCCTCTTACCCCTCTTAATTTTCATATATAAAATGTATATCAAATTAAAGGGAATCAAAATACCTATCGAACGGTATAAAGATTCGAAATCGGTTCAGTAGTTTTTAAGTAATTGCAATTTAAAAAATGCGTTATATAAACTTTGACCTTTAATAACTTTTGTTGTTGTTGTTTCCAAAAAATAAAACTTCACTTTAATTCTCAGCTTAGTCATCTTTATCAATCCACATACTTCGTTTTTTGATTCTATAATTTTAAAAATTTCATATTTGTAACAGATCGTGCTTTCAACTTTGCGGGGCTGGGGGCAGTTCAAAACGTCATCCTATCGCCATAAAATTTTGTGGGGTTCATTAACTCATATAAAGGCAACTTTTGATTGCTAGTACGTTCAAAAAAAGAACAAAAAAAAAATCTGCATATGTTTTCACTCCACCTTAATGTATGTATTACAAATTTTACTATGGATTTGGCTGAAAATAAAAGTTATGGTTGGGCTAGTACAAGAGGTACCAAGAGCGCGTGATAACGTCATAAAAAACACCCAAATTCGTATTATGCAGAAATTTTTTAAAGAAATGTGTAGGTTGTATTGTATATACATCCATATGTATGTGTGTGTTTATGTATGTAGGAAGCAAAAAGGCTCCACATTCACCTACAAAAAGGCTGTAACTACATTGTCGCATTGAGCGTATGAAAACAAGCCGGTGTTTTGCTCAGCGCACAAAATTGGATTAAGTAATTAAAAAAAGAAATTTCGTTTGCTTTTTCGATTATGTTTTAATTTTTCTTATGAAAAATAATGATGCTTCTTTAAACGCATTTGCAGCGTTTTTTTTTCAAGTTTTATAAATAAATATAATAATAAATAATGCATTTGAATTAGTTATTGCCTAGTTGCGTTGCCAAATCTGAGTGCATGAGTACATAGTGAGTAGCTAGTGAGTACACTAGTGAGTATAGCGCCTTGCCTTAGCGAAGTTTCAATGTGGTAATACAATACAATTTTACTTTATATAATATGTATGTATAACAAATATTCAACATTAATCTAGAAAAAAATACTTAGATGTATTTATTTTCATTTAACTCCGCGCCCCCTTAATTTCCAACTAATTTCACTTAAATTACTTTAATTTGTTTTACTTTTCCTTTGGCTTTGCCTTTGCATAGATAGTACGAGTAATTGGATGCCATCACTTAGAAAGTGAGGTAATCATTTTCATCAAGACAATTTATTTTCATTTACACACACACCTACATTTTGCATTTTTCATGCTGCAAGGCACTTGTGGCAGCAACACCTAAAAAATGTGATAGTAAAATAGTAATTTGAAGATTTTTTAGGAAAATAAAGTACCCACGAATGAAAAAAATGATGATGGGTTTGAATGATCGTTTGGTTGATGATGATGATGGGTGCAAGGGATAGTTTATGGTTTGAGAGTTAATGGCTTTTCAGCAGTTATCTATGTATGTACATATTTATGCATTTGTGAGGAAACATTATGGCGGATAAATTTATTGGAATTATAATACGAGGGTTGTGTGATTAGTTCGTGACATTTTGAACTTGGGGACCAGTTATTTTGAATTCAATACTGACCACGTCAACTGCCGTGTTTTGAAAGACTACTGTAAAAGTTTGAGCAAACTGCACAATTTAGTTTGTGTTTGAGAGGTATTTAAAGCTGAAAGCTTCGCGTGTTTTAAAAAAATAGAAAAAAGGTAAATTTCGAGTGCTGATTAAGCATTATTTTTTCGTAAAAAACACATTAAGGAAACCAAAGAAGGCTTGACAAATACTGTAGAGACTCTGCTTCAGCATTTTCAATGGTTAAAAGGTGGTTTACTGAACTCCGTGTTAGTCGTATTAGCACAAGTGATGCCGAACGTTCAGGTCACCCGAAAAAAGTAGCCATGTCATAAATCGTCGCTAAAATCCATGGAATGATATTGGACGATCGGATAATGAAATAGCGTGAAATAGCTAAGGGCACAGCCATCTCAACTGAGAGAATACATCACATCTTATATGAATATTTGGACATGAAAAAGCTATTCGCGCGTTGGCTGCCGCGATTGCTTACACGCGGTTTGACACAGTCTCCCAACGAATTTTTGTGCTATTTTGTTAGCGCAGATGAGCCTTGGATCCATCACATCACACCAGAAGCCAAAGAACAATCAAAAGAGTGGGTTTCTGCGGGTGTACGTGCTCCAAAGAAGCTTAAAGTGAGATTGTCGGCCAATAAGTTTATGGTGGCCGTTGTGGTGCAGTGCGTAGAGTGCTCGCCTACTATGTCAGAGGTCTCGGGTTCAAACCCCAGTCCGAGCAAGCACCAAAAAAATTTGTTCTAATTAGTAAAAATCCAATTTTGGGTTTTTTAAGAGTAGCGGTCACCTCTCGGCAGTGGGCGGCATACCCTCCGAGAGTATTTCTGCCATGAAAAAGCATCTCACAAAAAATGCATTCACCGTTCGGAGCCGCCATAAAACTGTAGGTCCACCCAATTAGTAGGAAAAGCAAAAAGGAGCAGACCTTGAATTGGGAGAGAAGCTCGGCCATAAAACTCGTCAGAGTTATAATAGCGCCATTCTATTATATTATTATATTAATCAAGTAATCATAAACTTTTAAAACAGATGAAAATATGCTAATGCGGTTATTTCCATCAATTACATGCACACATGCTTAGTTATATATTGAAGTCTTTTTATGATGTGCATATATATGGGTATGTATGTATATGTAATTAAGATCTATTTAGAAAGGAAATTCCTGCAATGACACCACTTTACGTAATTTTCAGTTGGATTAGATTACCAGGGATTAAAAATAGAGATAACCCAAGTAAGCCAGCTATAAGCGAATAAGCAATAACGGAATGCTCAGAAAAATAAGCCAGGCTTTAAATGGCTCATTTACGAAATTACGAAGAAAATGCAATTCCAGTTAAAAACTTTGTAATGCCTCGTCTTAGATTGCTTTAAAAGAAAGAAAAGACATTAAATAAACAAGTAAATTAAACGCTCCCACTCTTACCCATTTTGTATTTGATATTTGCATTATATACGAAAACCACAATTTTTTCCCAACTAACTAACTAAGTACATATTTTTTACACAAGTCAAGTAGGGGGCGGCGCTGTGATGATATTAAAATTAGTTGCACTTGCGCAAGGCTTTCGGCTTTCGCAGCAGCGGCGCGCCAAGTGATTGTGGCATCAATTTCTCAGTGTAGCACAAAACGAAATGTGTAACAAAAACACGCATCGCGCGCGTAGTGTGAGCAGTTTTGGATGGTGGCTGCTGCGTCTGCGCGCTACAGTTTTTTGTTTTTGCTTTCCCCCACAAACAGATCACTTATGGTAAACAAGAGAAAAAAATGAAACCAATTAAAAGTGTGCGTTTTATGTGTTGCAAACCGTGTAAAAAATCACATAACTTTTATTATAATGGGATATTGTTAGCAGAAGCGGGCGGGTGGGTGTTTAGGTAAAGTCGTTACGGGCATTAAAGAGCAGCAACAGCAGCTGAAACAGTAGCATCTGCTGCTGCATCTGATCTGTTACAAAAGTTGCCGGTTTGTTTGGCTGGCGGGGCGCATGTTGCATGTATTGTATTACAACGCTTATGGTTTAAGCTATTTATTTTGAACTACGCCACAGAGCTGGGATCTAATTGCGTTTGCGGTAATACATACATAAATGCGTTTTAGCGAAATGGTCGTTTGTTGTTTACATATTTATAAATATAATATGTATGTGCGAATTGATGTATTGCTTGAAAATTATTCACTTCACTTGAGTTTTTTAAGAGAATGACGTGGAAAGATTAAAACATTAAATGCAATAAAACATTGGAACATAATAAAAATATTTGAAAGTTTACGTAATGTTCAGATATGATGTAGTACGTACTGTGCGACCGCTTGGTCTTGCCTTTCTCAATTAGCCAGATTAAACCTCTTCTTCTTCTCAATTTGCACGTAACCATCTACATGGACCAGCGATTATCACAGCCTATGCACACGTGCGTAAGCTTTTTATAGCTTTCACACCGACACTACAAAGCTCTTCGCACACACGATGAAATTTTGTGCATTTCCAAATTTCTGTTTAACGATTTTCCGTCAGCGTTCAGCTGTTGAGCGAGCAGGTTGTGGTGCTCAAGCAGCGTCTGATCGATTGTAAATGGTTGTGTGTTGGAATGGTTTTTTATTAAAATTTTTTTTTATCGTGCGGTCTTCTGTGAAGTACCAGATACCAATAATATCCACTTACAATTTCGATATTTTAGCTTTCGTGCACGATTGAGTTTCTTTTGGGTGTAGCTAAGAGCTTTGTGTGCTTCTAACGCATGTGAAGGTTTAGTGTGATAATCTTTGGTGTAGACAAGTCTAAATTTATTTCTTCAAACATAACTGGCTATCAAAAACGCCGCCGTTGACAAATGAAATCATGTGTATCTGAGAGCTCATATGAAATGAACTATGTACTAAAACAATTGCAACATTAAGCGAAGAAGCAAAATAAATTTTGCTGCTTTCTACTTGTTGTTTTTTTCTAGCAAACTCATGCATCAGCTATGCTGAGGCGCTTGCAACAAGAGTTTACAGAGTTGCACTTGTTGTTTGTAATTAGTACAAGTGTTGAGCGATGTTGGTAATTTATTTATTTTTTTTTTTTGCTTCATTTATTCAACATTTTCCCCACCTACTTTTTTCACAACAGCAGTTTTTCCACAACAACAATTTTTACACACCAACAACACTTTTTTCCCAACAACAATTTTTTCTGCCCTTTTTTGTTGCTGTAGCTGGTGTTAACACAAACAAAAACTATTTAATCACAAGTGACTTTAATGAATTCGCTTGAGGTGTCGAGTGAAAAATAAATGCTCACATTGACAACAATGGATGATGATGCGGTGTTGTTGTTGCTGCTGTTGGCTCATTTGCATAATTTACGAAGTCATCGTCATACCGTTTTTTGGTGTCACAACGACAAACTTTTAGCCGCAGGTGATGATTACTTGATATATGTACAAACATAAAGACATTCCATCAGTTACAAAAGTAGGCTGAACTAAAAAAAAGAGCATGTGAATAAAATAATAATTAAATTAAAAAAGTAACGATGACCTTATGATTTTAATATAGGAACAGATAATATCTTTTTCAGGTCATAGTTTTTCTTATTACTATTTTTGTTTTAATTTTTACAAAAATATCAATAAAACCAACCAAAATATCTACACGCACGAATTAAACCGCTTCATTTGCTTCTCGTTTTTTTCCAGAAAACCCATTGTCTTCCCAGCACCACAGAAACACTACAAAATCGTCTTCATAAAGGCGCCATCACCACCAGCACCAACGGCGCCGGTCATACCAGTCATCCCCCAAAACGAAGAGAAGACGCTGGTCTATGTGTTGGTGAAGAAGCCCGAGGAACAACCCGAGATTGTCATACCAACACCAGCGCCAACACAGCCCAGCAAACCGGAGGTGTATTTCATACGTTACAAGACGCAAAAGGAAGAGACCGGCCCGTATCCGAACAGTATTGCGCCAGCACCGTCGGGCGATTACGGTGCACCGGCGGCACCATCAGCGCCCAGCTCATCTTATGGTGCACCATCGCACTAAGAGCGTGGGTAGATAGAGACAGAATGAGCAGAAGACGGACTGGAAGAGGGATTAGAAGAAGGATTAGTTAACGAAAATTGTATCAAAAAAAAAAAAAAACAAAAACACGAGATTTTAGCTTAGCACAAAAAAGGCCTTAAAAGCAAATATCCATTGAGTGGTGTGACCATGTCAGTTTTTTTATGAAGTTTTTTGATTTCATAGATTTTTATATTTTTTTTTGCATTTTTTGTTCTTGGCTAATTCTTTTTTTTTTATTGTTAATTTTACATTTAATAATTTGCGCTACGACTTTATCATATAAGCTCATTCTTTAGCGTTAAATGTCTAATTTAGTTTAAAAAAAAAAAATAATTTGAGCATCGATAAAAAACCCTTTTTTTTTAACGTGTGACAACTCAATAACAATTTACAACACGGTCAGCTTAACTGGCTTTTAAAAACAACACTTAACAACTTTTTTTTTTTAGTAATTATAGGTGTTAAACTTGTGTTTGCTTTTTTATCGAAATATTACAATTGATACAGCGTACATGAAAGCAAAGCGTTTCAAAAGCACTTGAGTTTATCTCGTTCATTATTAAATTTAGATTTTTTTAAAGTGTTAATGTTTTATTGTTTTTTAATTTGTAAATACAAAATGGTGTTTTTGTTGATTTGTTATTGTTTCCAAAATGCTTGGCGTCTGCAATTTGTGCCGCACGAACACCCTTTACAAGTCGCCCTACTCTCCTCTCTCCGCCTTAAGCGTCTTTCAAGTTCGTGCGCGCGCATTTTGACTTGGCGCAATTTGGCTGTTTGTTTCATATTTATTATTTATATTGTGTTTTTTTTTAATCAATTAGTATTAACATACATGCATATATAGTTACAAATTGATGCGTTATACATTACCAAAAAAAGGTTGTACACCTATACATACATATGTGTACGTAAATGTAATAATAATAGCTTAATCATTTACTTTGTTTTCTTAGTTTTAATCATACCCATAATACTGCACACATACAGCGTTACGTAAATGTTTTTTTTTTTGTTAATTTTGTTATAATCAGTGTATTCTTTTTCGATTTGGCCGATGTTAATGAACTCCTTTTTTTTATACTCAGCTGTACTAGTACACAGAGTATTATAGTTTTAATCACATAACGGTGGATTGTAACAGAATGAAATAATCGAGACAGATATAGACTTATATATATCAAAATGATCAGGGTGAAAAGAGAAATCGATTGAGCCATGTCCGTCCGTCCGTGCCACGCCCACTTATTAAGGGTCAAACATTGAAAGTTTTATATGTCATAACTCAGAAACCGTTGAAGATATAGCGATGAAATTTGGTATGCCTGATGTACTTATTTAGACAAATGTTTTGACGGAAAATTGTGAAAATCGGTTGACGGCCACGCCCACTTTTATATATGGGAACTATAAAGGGGCCTAATAAAAACATTTTAAGCGATATTTCTGTCAAATATAAAGATATATCATTAAGATTTTATGGCAGGAGTCTAACTACGGACATAAAACAAAAATCACAAAAATTTTGGAAAATGGGCGTGGCACCGCCTCTTTTTAGAAGCTGGAATATACGAGATTTCTGAGCCCATAACTCGACAAATAATTGATATATAATGATGAAACTTGGTGTGTACACTTTTATTACTTGTGGTAATACATGTTGAAAATTTTAGCCAAATCGGTTGACGACCACGCCCACTTTTATATATGGGTATTATAAAGTGGCCTAATAAAAACATTTTAAGCGATATCTTTGTCAAATATAAAGATAATTCATTGAAATTTTGTGGCATGAGTTCTACAATAGATCGGAAACAAAAAATAGACAAATTTTGGAAAATGGGCGTGGCACCGCCTCCTTTTGGACAAAGGGATATACGAGATTTATTAGCCTTTAACTCGACAAATAATTGAGATATTATGACGAAACTTGGTTTATACACTTTTACAACTTGTGTTAATAAACACGCAAAAATTAATTGAAATCGGTTTATGACCACGCCTACTTTTTAACAAAGATATTTCTGGAAGACCCTTTGGGAATTTGTAACGTGGCATCTTTGTAACTAAGTAGAAGTCATAAAGGAATGAAATTTTGTACAAAGAATAATATTCATATGCTTAGTTGGATGGCTGATAGAAATTTTGAAAATGGGCGTGGCTGCGCCCACTTTATGCGGCACTCGATTCATATAAAATACACCGTGTTTCCATCAAACGCAAACAAACAATGAAAGCATACAGCTGAGTATCTAATGTTCGATTCCACTCGAACTTAGGCTTCCTTACTTGTTTGTTTTACAAATCAACACATATGCAACTGTACCTACTTTAATTAAATAAATATGTATGTACATAAGTCGCTATTTAGCATGATTATTGTGTAAATGTAAATTTGATGATGATGATTTAATAAAGATCTTTTTATACAAAACGGTAGTGAGATGTGTTGTTGTTGTTGTTGTTTTTCTAATTTAAACAAGTGAGCGTTACATCCCACAGCAATGTTGCAGAACCGATGAAAAAATATTTGAAAAGAAATACAGAAATAGATGCCAGCGATTTTTCCAAAGCATTTACCTCCATGGCATTGAAGCTGATATCCTTGGACCTTGAGATATGCCTCTATGGCAGCAGGAAGCGAATACACTCACCAAAGTCAGTGTGCAATGGAACTGTTGCAAAGGGAGAACATCACAAATTGTGATTCACAATGGCAAGTGATGAATTATAATAATTCAGTGCAATAAATTGACAGCTCAAAACGTTTCAAGTTGTTAGAGTATTTTTTCCAGGGCATAAATTGACAATTCTAAGTGGTCTGCACTAAAGAACGAGTTTATAAGCGTTGAAGATAGATATATAGATATTTACATGGAGTTTGATACGCACTGCGACTTATGGGTCTATTGCAGACCCCGGCAAAATTATGAGGGAGATCGTGTGGAAGAGCACAGAACTATATGCGCTACAGGCGATGTTTCTCATTTACTCACATGAGTCGAGATGCCGAGGTCTGATCTAGTGTGCCATTCAGCTCATGATAATAACTCCCCCAGGACAATCTAATACACCAAATTGAGTACTGCCTTTTGCCTTAGGATCGGTACGTGTCTGCTGTTTAGCTGATATTGCCCGAGTGTCCTCTTTCTCCTCCTAGATACGGCAATGCATTTGAGTAGAATTGCCTTTCATATCACAGAATCGCCACAAACTGCTCGAGTAAATGCCAAGTTTGTGCATATGGCTTTTAAGTCTGCAGTGGCCTGTTGAAAAGTCCGATCACGATTCTCAATTTGCTTTCGGGATGTCCATTATCGCATTTCTTATTGTACCCCCCGCAATAACTTCGCCGTGCGTATTCCAACAGAATGCTGCCAGTGCTGCTCCTCAGCTATATTTTTCTCGATCCTCAGCTCTTCTCTTATCGTATGTGGACATATAGTAGAAATGGCTTCGGTGCTATTGATTTTGCCGCCGTTGCTTCTCTGGCCAGAAGCACTCTTGGACTAGCTACCTACTCGAAGGAGTTAATCACATAGGAAGCTGGCGTCCTGATTGTTATATTCTCAAAAAAGTATCCTCTCTTCATATTTAAGAGCCTATTCACACCTGCGATTTCGTCGGGCGTTGATTTGAATGGGTATATATGGAAGTATTCACACTACACTACCAATTAGTCGAGCTCGATTCTCTTCCCACTGAAACAGTCGGCCAACTGCTTGATCAGCAATGAGCTTTTCTACGTATTCATACTGTATCCAATTAGTTGGCCAACTGCAACAATAACAATGATATTCGTAGTGGAATGAGCTTCTGACTACGTAGCATTGCCATAGCAAATTGCGCGATTATTTAGTCTGCAGTGTGAATAGCTACCACCAATTTGATTAAAGAGTTTGGCTAGTGTGAAGCAGCACACACTTCTATAAAGAGTTTAACAACCAAATTTTTCCCTTTGACTGTGGAAATCCAGTCATATCATCCTGTTAGTTAAATAGAGATTTCCACATACAAGAAAAGTCTAAGTGCGACGCTTCTTCATTATGACTTTTGAAGGAAAAATAACCAATTCAGTTCAAAACTGATTCATTTTATAAATTTATCAGAGAAATGCATATCTTCGTTTAAAGTGCAAAACCGCGTATCGACCAAATTGCACTTTAAGCGACGATATGCAAAAATATTGCTCTATTACTGATTTGAGCTACATGGTAAATATGTATTAGACATATACGCCGCCGCCATAATCCGTGAAATCGGCGTATCGGCGCGGCGGCGTGCGCTGGCGCGCCATACCCGTATGGAGCGAGATGTGTACATATTTTCCTAGTTTTGCTAACTGCTAAAGTTCTTCAAAATTAAAAAAAAAAAAAAGGAACCAATCGACGTGTTTTGACCTCAGGAACACGAAGCTGAATGCGGAGATGTTTTATTTTTTGCCGGTTAAAAGTTATTAACAAAAACTTTGGCTGTTCCCTACTTTACTAACCTCAGTCCTAAAGAATTTAAGCTATTGGAAAATTTCAGTTCGTTGGCTTACATAATTTTTTCTCAGATACTACTTATCGAGGTCTGTTGCTAATTGTTCTACTCAAAACTGCACCATTTCAACCCTCCTTGATATCATTAGATGCCGAAAATTATCCCAAACATGCCTCCAGAATCGAAAACTCATAGTTTGAACGTAAGAAAGTTGCTGTTTTTGAGTAGCCCTCACAGTTGTCGAACCTCAGCCCTATAGGGAATATTAAAGAAGACGATGGGGGATCAAAAATGGAAAAATAAGCAAGAGTTATGGAAAAAAAATTAAAGAAGCTTGGTACTTAATACCAGTTGCAAATTGCGCTGATTTGGCCAACCCTATGCCACGAAGAAGTAAGGAAGTTATAAAAAATAAAGGAGCTTCAACTAAACATTAGTTTAAATCTAGCTGCAGCAGTAATATTGTAGTTTATTTGAAAAAACAATCGAATTTAAAGTTGTCCCTATTATTATTTCCAACTTAAATTATACATTTCATTATTTTTATTCATACAAATTAAATTATTATACAAAAACCACCCCAGAGTCATTGAAGCATGTCCTCTCCGTGTAAGCATCAATATATGGTAATTATTATTTGGTCTTAAAATGAAATAAATGGAGAATTGCAAAATTTTGTCCCTATTATTTTTTCCAACACTGTATATACATATATTTATTTTAAAGTGCCTTATATATATATAAATATGTACATATGTAAATATATATATGCATGTTTATTATCATACAAAATAAGCAAATGAATTTAAATTTACCCTTACATATGGATTTGTGTATATTCTTTAATATTTATTTTCTTTATTTTATATTTTAGTTTATGTAACAATTGTTTTTTGCTGTTAATAAAAAAGTTTCAACAATTTAATGTGGAATTTAGTTTATTTATTCCATTCAGCCAGCGATATTAAGGTAACTAAATAAAATTAATATTTGAATAAGGATTGTGATTTGTAGATTTGGGGCAGGCGCGCCGGCGTCGCCGCCGTCGCCGCCGTCACCGAAATGTTTTTGGAATAGCGCCGCCGCCGCCGGAATCACTGTCGGCGTATATATCTAATATGTATGTATATGTGTGTGTTGATTGACAAGAGCTTTTGTCTTTTCAAAGCGCATAGTGATAAACAAACTAGGCATACTTTTAGGCATAGATGGAAATATAAGTGCTTTTTTGTGGCAGAAAAAAACCCAAAAACAGTTCCAAAAGTGGTGGCATATTTCCTTCAAATCAAAATATGTGAATTATCACTAGAGCTCGGAAAAATAGGTGAAATCAAGCGCCTAAAAAATGCTACATTTTGTAAATTTTGGTTGTTTTCAGTGGCGGGATTACAATTTAAATATAAAGGGGTAGCATATTGGTATGGTGAAGATTTTATTAGAAAAGTTCTTAATCATGTTACACAAATTTGCAGTTTGAATAAACATACAGTGGTGTGTGATGAAATAAAGCCAAAGAGGGATTTAGTTTCTTTGACATTTTTACTGAAAAAAAGTATGAAGAACACATTTTGCATTTTATATTTTTGTACATCGTCAAGCTTTTTGAAAGCAAAACAAAACTAGCTGTAATGAAAATAAAATTTGGGAAAAGTAAGTAAATTATGGCATAGTTAATGTTCCAATAACTCATAAACAAAAATGCAGAACTGTTTTTACCACGACAGAAATTTGCATTTTTACAGATATGGAATTATGCCGAGTATCCAATTGGAAAATTGTAAACCCTGAAATGGTCGTAAGAAAAAATAGGAAAGTTCAAATCAAGTTTTTTTACCTAAAATATGCAAATGTTTAAAGTCAGACCACTACAAATTAAAAAGTTGTATTATATATTCCATTTGCTAATATGCACTTGCCTCATTTTCATTCAAAATATATTTGGTTTGAAACTGTAATTGCTTTTCCTTCACGTATATTTCACGAAGATTTTGTCTCAAATTTAAGCGAGTCACTACAAATTTTTAATTTTTTTCTTTATTCTTTATAATTATATATTTATTTAATATACCTTATTTATTATTATTCTTTATTATTATATTTATTTATTGTAGCTTTCTTTGCAATTTTTCACGTGCAACCCATAAAAAACCTTAATAATTTATTTTTCTGGCATCCTAGTAAGCAAAAAATCCAATTGCATTCACGGGGGCTTAGACCTGAATGAACTCCACCCACCCTTAAACTTGCCACTGGATGTGCTCACAAACATTACGTTGCATAATTTTAGGCGTTTGATTTTCACCTATTGTCCGAGCTCTAATTATCACTAATGTTTATTTCAATATGCGTACATACATACATATGCATGTAAATACAAAAACCCATATTTATGTAGAAATTACAAACAACAATCCTCTCCACTCCGATGACACCAAAAAATTAATGCAGTGTCGAACCATAGAAGTAAATTGAATTTTATTTGTTGTCCTTTTTAATATTTTGTGTAGCTCTTTGGGGATTATTTTAATCCTTTTCTACATAAAATACGAATGCCTAACAAGGTCTGCCACCATAGCTGAACAGATCCTTTGTGATATTTGCTGCACATTAGGAAAAACTCTAAATTGAACACCAACGGTGAACGTATTTACTTTTAACTCCCCTGCAGTTCTGAATTTTTTTTGGAAATAACACCAATAAAGACCCAGATGCACTTACATGTGATCTTTTCCACTGCCAGCACAAAACAAATATTATCCACTTTCATAGCAAACTTAATGCAAAAACACCGATAGATTAAGTTGTGATAAAATATGTGTGTGAAAGTATTTTTGACAAATTGAAAGTGCATTAGTATTAGGAAAACTTCATAAATCATGTGAACAACCAAATAAAATCCCAGACATAGTGGCAGACAGTAAAGCTACATGTGCATCCCCATATACATTTGCATATACTAACTATATATATGTATGTACTATATTTTCGTTTGTGTAATTAAATATGCGCATATATTGTGCTATTTGCATGCATAAAAGTAAACAAGTAAAGGAGCTTAAGTTCCAGCGAATACAAAACAATATACTCAGCTGTGACTTTGCAGAATATAAAAAAGTAGTGGAAAATACTTGTGAGCACATCTATTTAATATTCCAATAGCGGGGTTCTAGTGTGCTGTTGGGGCAGGTCAACTGAAAAATCGCCCCGAAGCACACAGCCACATAGATACATATATAAATACGTGCATGCTCTACATCTGTGTGCACATACTTAAATGTGTAAGGATATGCAAAATGATTGCACAAATTTCAATATACTTATGTACGCTTTCATACCTTTACAAAAGCGTGACGCGACTCGTCGTAAACTCCCAGCAATTCCACCAACGCAAATCAACGCCATCAATGCCATCATTGTGAACAGCAACAACAACAAATCGCACTCATTAGCGATGCAAAACAATCAAAACTACGCAAAGTTACAAACAAATAAAACACGAACAAAAGCAAAACACATAACAGAACAATAGAAAAAGGAGAAGGAGAAGGAAAAGCTGGGAGCGCAACTAAAATGGAGTGTGAGCATAAAATGCAAGCTTAAGAGATGTGAGTAATAGCCTTGACAGACGGCAGCGATAATCCGGAATATCTAGCTAATTCGGACTTAACTTGAGAATTAACTGGAGGTAATCCGGAATATCTCTTGATTTAGTCCTCAAAATTTTAGCGGATTAAAGCATTTTGTAATGACATCCCTGGTGAAAAATGTCTATTGTGAATGAAAGGGAAGAAAAAGAAGAACCCAAAGCAGATCTAGGAAGGTAGGCGCATAAGTGAATTCAGAAATTTCGAATGTAATTTGTTACTGTAATTGGTAGTGTAATGTCAAAATGATATTTCGCATTGGTTGAAATCTGAATTCGTTTGGGATTCGCCCATTCCTATTGACCATGATGTGACTTCGTTTTGATTTTGACATTACCCTACCTTTGGAAATAAAACAAGAAGTTTTTGAATTCGCCGCTGCGCCTACCTTCCTTCAGCTGTTTTGTTAATCCGCAATACTTGCCGTCTGTCAGGGTAAAATTTTAATCGAATCAAGTGTTACGGTAATCGGGATTATCGCTGCCGTCTGTCAATGCTATAAAACAAAAGGAAGGAAGTAGTTAAAGGCAGCTGCAGGCGCCACATAAATTCCACAAACACAGCAAAAAGGTTGATAAGCCTTAGCTGAAGCCTAAGCTGTTAAACTGGAGTACGCTGGCAGCGCTGCTTGCTGTTGTGTAATCATTGGCTTATTAATAAAAAAGCCGCAAGTTGTGCAAAAAATATAAATAATGCAGCTAAACACCTTTTCACTAGTCCTTATTATAAGGCATTTAAGTGCCACGAAAGGCCTTATTATCAGGAATTATCTAAGCCTTATTCTGTTGGCGGATAAGCCGCGAAAATAAGGTTTCCTCTCAGAGAGAGAGAGAGAGAGATAGAGAGAGAGAGAGAGAGAGAGAGGGGGAGAGAGAGAGAGAGAGTAATTCTTACAGCCTGAATACATCAACACAGCAAAATCAGTCTTGTTTTAAGCCTTTGCCTATAAATTGTTGTTCGCTTAGACTTTTCAGGCCATATTTCGTAAGCCTTCATATCTCCTGCAATAAACTTTAAATAAGGCGTAGATTATTTGCAGGATATGTTTCTTTGTACATTTAACTGAATTTGTTCATGCGCATGCATTTACACTGTTATAATTACTCATATACGAAATGTCAGGGACAGCAACCATTGGTTGCAAAAAAAGGAAATGAAAAAAAAACGATGAAAAAATCTTTTTCAAAAGTACCAAGCAAATTAACAACTATTTGTGCAGAATGATTTGCATGGAAGCGTCTGTTGCTTGCTGTGGCTTGCCATAAGATTCGCAAATTAAAAGCCTTGCAAGTAAATGCACTTAAAGAAGTCAAAATAAATTACATTAAAAAAAAAATAAATTAAAAAATCAAAATAAATTACATTAAAATCTTTGGCACTTTCAATTCCAGCAATCACGCGTGTACCCTCCGTGACCCTCACCGGCGAGTTACCTTCTCTCTCGCTTTGTACTCTGCCATATCTGAAATTTACAAACACACGCATACTATCAGGTGACAATGGAATACATACACAATACCTTTATGATCCCTGCAAAAAATGCGATCACTCCGGGATACATCCGGGACAACTCGCAAGGGAGCATGCGATTACTACCCATTTGTATCTCTTTATATGGGTTGAAGTGTTCTCTTTTGTTTGAGCATGTCCTATGAAGAGACTAATTGTACCCAGTTTGTACCCGAACGGGTAGCAAAAGCGCACAATTGTACCCGTTTTGTACCCGAACGGGTAGCAAATGCGACACATCCATTTGTGCGACTAATTGTACCCGTTTGCTACCCTTTCGGGTACAATTAGTCTACAATTGTTCCCAATTGTACCCGAACGGGTACATATGTACCCGGACAAATCTTTTTAGAGACTCGTCGCACACTTTTTTGCAGGGATGTGCCTCAGCAGCTGGATGCTACATGTATGAACATACATATGTAAGCAAGAATGAACGTGTCCTTAAATAGTGAATGTATGTAGCCGATGGAGGCTTTGTAGCAAATAAACACTCCAGCGGCAATGGCAACTCTCTGTGGCAGGTGTTAAGTGGAGTGTTTGTGTGTATGAGCATGTGTGGGAGTGTTTGTGAGTATGAGCATGTGCGTACCTATTCGCCATTCACTGTGGTTCTGTTCACATGAGTTCAACGTATTTTTAAGAGATTTCGCTTATTTTATTTTTTGCTCCAAATTGCGACGCATCTTTCTCGGTGGCGCCCATGAGCGTGTGCTTGCATCACCTTTACATGCGTTAGAAGTCATATGAAAAAAGCACTTTTTCATTTTCCTCTATTTGCAACATACACACATGTACAGCAACGGGTATTCGTTACATACACATGCAATTTGTTTTAATCACGAAGTTAACATGCCCAACTCAATGCAACTCTGCTCAAACTCGCATTAGAAAACAATGAGACGAAGAGGACGAGGATGAAGACGGGTAAGAGGACGAGGAAGAGGATGAATACGGTTAAGAGGAGGAGGAAGAGGATGAATACGGTTAAGAGGAGGAGAAAGAGGACGAGCACAAGGACGAGGATGAGCGGCGTGTGAAAGTGTAAATATGCAAATTCAAGTACGGATGAATATTCATTTAAGCATTTCGCCAAGCTCATGAGTGAATGCACCTGTTACAAATGTGTCTATTTGCATGTATACAAATTAATATGTATGTACTTGTGTACCTATATTTGCTGAATTATCGGATTTTATACTCATAAATAAGACCATAGAAACATTACATTTTAGTTGGAGCGGACAGGGCGTATGAGTGATACCTCCTGGCATGGCAACATGATAGTTAAAGGCTGCCGAGTCTGTTACATACATATACATATGTACATAAGTAACTGTATATGATTATATTTAAATTTAAAAGATAACAAACCACAAGCACAACAACAATATTTAGTTAAGAATTACATAGCTTTCAAAAATTTTACACTCATGCTTCGCTTTAAATTAAAAGTCTTTCACTGCAAGAGACCTGAATAAGACCATTTTTTATCTAAGATTTAAAACTCCCCTACATTGTACGTAATATTATGATGCTGGCAGGTACTTTCGTCTTGTCAACATTATTCACCGGTTAGTTTGCCTTAAAGCAACAGAGAGAGAGAGCGGGAAAGTGCTTCCCTTAATATGCATTTGTTGCAAATCTAAATTTAACACTTAACGCATGTCTGGATCTGGTAAGTTAGTTAATATATGTAGCATCTAAATTCATATTTCTACGCCCTTATAGCCATCATAATTAATATCTTTAGTAATTATGTTTTGAGCAACACCTGCTGAATGCTGTAACTTGCAATCGGTTGTAGACGGAAAAGCAGGCAGCCGCTTTGAAAGTGATTTAATCGCACAAAAGGTGATTAAAATAGTCTGGCATTGTCAATAGACAATGAGAACGATAATAACAACAACAAGAACAACAACAGCAACAACAACAGCAACAATTGCAGATTTATCGCACATGTAGACAAGGCAAATGCATGTATCATACTTGCTTTACATGTAGTAAGTGAGAAAATGTCAATAGAAATGCCCATACATACATATTATGTACATGCAATTTCCGCGTACAATAAAATATCTCAAACCACTTCGTTCAGAAGACAAGCTTCATATTCTTGTGCTATATTCAAGCCACTGTTACAACCATAGAACCATCTGGATGCGGTAGCTTTACTGCTTCGTGAGTTGAGTTGCGAATATAATATAATACAATGGCGCTATTATAACTCTGACGAGTTTTTATGGCCGAGCTTCTCTCCCCATTCGAGGTGTGCTCCTTTTTGTTTTTCCTACTAATTGGGTGGACCTACAGTTTTATGCCGGCTCCGAACGGCGAATGCATTTTTTGTGAGAAGCTTTTTCATGGCAGAAATACTCTCGGAGGGTATGCCGCCCACTGCCGAGAGGTGACCGCTGCTCTTAAAAAACCCAATAATTGGATTTTTACTAATTAGAAAAATTTGTTTGGCTCGGACCGTGGTTTGAACCCGAGACCTCTGGCATAGCAGGCGAGCACTCTACCCACTGCACCACAGCGGCCACGAGTTGCGAATATGGCAACATTAAATATTGCAATGAAAAATATTAAAAGTTAAAAATGCAAGGAATGGTGGCGATACCAGTTCATGAATAGTGAGAAAGGCCAGTCATACAGACTTTTATTTCGCTAGTTTGGGGATTTTAATAATGCCATTGAAATAAAGCGAAAAGTGGCTAAAATGGAAGGTGGTTGCCACATGCCTAGAGCAATAACATCCATACATATAATTGCGCAAATACAAAAGGAGGGAGATTTTTATTGCATTTTTATATGTATGTTGCATGTTGTTTACTGTTTGCTATTTTATTGTTGCAATAATTCCTTTGTTAACTCTGACATAAAAAAAAGTTACGAAACAAACACTTGACCAGCTGGCGTGGCAGTACCGAAAAAAGACGACATGCCCGACAGCACAACGCGGGTTAAATGTTTGATGGCTATCGATGTAACTTTTGTTTTAAATGAGCGCGAAAAAGCAAGGACGTATGTATTGAATGGGGACGAAATCATATATGTATAACCCGCTGTGGTTGCTTAAAAAGGTTTACAAATTTATATGTGTATCTGTATTTTATTTAAGTAGAATTAGACCAAAATATCATAGAATAAACTCCATCGGTTTTCTATCATTCTTACCTCATCCTAGCATTCTTACCTAGAATACCCAAGAACTCTTGAAGCTACATTATTGGACCTAAGGCCCTTGCTTAATGCGCGTTAAATAATTTATATCCATAAATATTCGCTTTTTGTATTTGTAGAGGTTGAGGTCTATTTATGTAGATGGATTTCGCTGAAATAGCTTGATTTCATTTTAAATCACTACACATTTACATACATATATGTACCTACATTAGGCCGTCTCGCCTTATAGGGATAAAAAAAACTCCACAGTACGCCTTCCATATGAAGTCTTTTCAGAAAACTTTTCTATTTCTTAGGTTATTAATTATTTTAAATTCCAGACAAAATGGTATTTTTAAGGTCGCTAGAGGGTTAAGATGTTCTAGAAAATTATTCTCCTTAAGATTTCACTAGGAGTCGCCTCAGAAAAAATTTTTGCAAAAGGCGAACTTTTTTGTTGCGATACGGTCTAATGCGCATGTACATTTGTACGTATAATGGGGTCAAAGATTTTTGGGAATTTTATTTGTAAATATCTATGTAGATATATATATTTTTATAGATGTTTCTACGCATTACACTATGGAGATGCTTATGCATTTTGTTTATTCACATAAATTTACTCAATCCGCGCGCATGTCGACTTCGAATGCTTATTCACTCTTAATTATACCCAAAAACAAATTAATTGTTAGCTAAATACAATCAATAATTCCATGTTCGACAACCTAAAATAGATAAATGTGTGCTATTTTTTTGTTGTTGCATTGTAATTATTTTACAAACGCTTTTTAAGTAGTTTTACTACTATTTTTTAAACATGCAAATTTTTCGAAAATATTATTTAATTTATGTTTGCGTGTTTATTTTTCGAACGTTTTCCCTGTGGTAGTCGGTCATCGTTTAAAATGCTTGAGACATCGATCATAATGCATCATTGTCTGCAAATCTTTTTTTTATATCTACTATTATCGAGTTTTAATTTTGTTGGCATTTTATGGTAATTTAATCCATTAATAAGAAAGCAGACAAAAATCAACGTTCAATGAGTTGACTGAAAAATGATTTGTAATCTCCAGCTTACGGTCTACTTTAGCAATGATTTATGAGCTATTTATGTATGTATGTATGTATGTACAAATCGAAACTAGCACTTTACAAATTTTTTACAAAGAAATTCTATGAAAGAAATTTTAAAGTGCTAGTTTTCGTATGTTACGACGAAATATGCCAGCATTTTTTGAGAGAATTATAATTTTTTTTTCTTTTTTTCAATTCCGATTTAAAGAACTGCTCTAAATTTTGAAATAATTTATTTAATCCAGATTAACAGTTAGTGCAATCTTAACGCTAAATGAAGCATAACTTCTTATGAACTTTTTTCCCCCATTTTTAGAAGGCTAAATATACTTAAGTCAAGTTAAGTTTGGTCTTTCAAAGAATTTCATTTTTGCGGTACAATCCTACAGTGGTATTTGGGAAGAAATTTCCACTTTTTTCAGGAAGGAAATTGTGAAAAATCAACGCAACTTGCAAGAAACTTGAAACAACAGAAGCCAAAAACGGTCTTGCAAAGAATTTGTAAATAAATGTGTTAATGTTGTTTCAAGCTAATGTTGCAACATGTTGCAAACAGAAAACTTTGTCTAAAGTATGAACAGCTGATTTCTGTTTACCAATAAAAAGTCTCCACTCTTGATGTTTGTGTTTAGCCATGCAAAAGGTTCGATGTCCACGACCAATCGAAAGTTGCACCTCAACTGGTGTAGTGCTTGTTTTTGTTAACAACAATTTTCGAACTCTTTTTTACACAGAGATAATTTACTCATGTTCACGAAGACAATTTAATCTACATATTTGGGAACCCATTAAATTCTTCATTTGAAGATTTACTTAGAAAAGCTGCTCAAAACGCCAGTTGACGTAACATGCAGATGCTCTATTATGTGTAAACACTCAAGGTAAAGGCCCAATGTACGCTTGCTTTTCTGGCTTTGTTTGCTTCAGTTTACTTTGCTTTACTTTGAAAGCTTCTATAACCCAATGGTAGCTTTGAACGCTGTCATATTAATCAGCTGAATAGGCAATCCAAAAATTATTAAGTAGCTAGCTATGAATATTTATCCAGGTTCGTGCTAGCAAATCGTTTCTTGAATCAAAAAGTTAGCCGAATGAGAGCCAATGCGTAAGAGTAATAATCATAGAGAGCTCCAAATTTCAGCTAGTAAAATTTTCACAAACTGAAATTATTTGCTGCCAAATTAAGAAACAGCTGTTAAAAAAATAAACTAATATATATATCATTTTGTTACTTTTGAATTTTGCTAAATTTTTGAATTATATATAATTAAAATGAAATGTTTTTTTAGAAAAAAATAACAATTAAATGCCAAAAATGGCATTAAAATAATTTTTTGCTAATTTTTAGTAGTTTTCCGTTTCTTGATTTCCTGTCTCTTTTGCTCTTTGTGAGCATAATTCTTTCCATTTTTCCCTTTTCATTTCACTTGACAGCTAGCTGCTGGTTTCCTAAGAAACAACCCTAAAATGTTGACTCGAAGTGCTGAACAAGTTTTGAGTTTTTTCCTCTTCTGCAAATTTTTTGCGTAAAAAAATGGAAAAGGTGATATTTCTTACAATTTTTCAATAATTTGTAATAATTTTCCGTTAGGGAATACACCTAATGCCTGATATCAGCAGCCATATTGGAAATTGAATTGTCAAAATTAATGTCAAAGCTTTCAAAGCGCTGTCAAATAGAGAATTGGGCAATTCGAAACTTTGCAGCGCTTCAAGCGCGTGAAGTAACGCTGACATTTGGCCAACTTTTATACATTTTAGCATGATTCAAATAAAGAAGATTGTGTATTCAGCGGTACCGCTATGCGTTCATCCAAAATTTGACAGAATCAGCTGATTTAGTGACGTAGTAACATAAATTCTCTTTCACCTAGTTTCGTTTCCGGTTTTCTAATAACTAAAGATTGTGTGCGATAAATGTGAAATTTATATTAAAAAACTATTTTAAATGAAGAAAAACGAAGTGCCGCGTATTTATTTGTGTTAATAATAGTTTAATAAAGGTATTTTTTGCCTGTTTGCAAATTTTCTTTCTCGTCGATAACGTAGTTGATGACGTAGTAACCAAAATGAACCCAGTCTCACGGATGAATTTTTTGCTGAATATGGCTGAGTGCACAATCTTCTTTATTTGAATCATGACATTTTAGTAGAGCTCAAAATAATTTTGACATTTCTCACAGCCAAGCAAGCAAATCAAGCGTGCATTGGGCCTTTGCCTTCACTCACTTGTATGAATGAATGGCTATGCATTGGAATCTTGTTTGTTTGTCTGTTTGTTTATTTTCCAGCCTTCGAATACAATATACTCTTACCGGCTAGACATACCATTGAATTAATAGATAATCTTACAGCTAAATTAAAAAATAAGTAATAGAATATAAGGTATTAGCGATATGTGCGCGAGAAGAATATTCGCAGAAAACTATACAGGCTACCGGTGGGATTTATAAGGTCAACATCATAAGCATTTAAAAACGCGTTAAGTTCACCATAAGCTCGATTAAGGGGCGCATTAATGCCAGAGTTAGTTCTTGAGAAGCCAATATTAAAAAATTCAGAATGGCGTAAAGACCTAGAGGGAACATTAATCGGAACTTTTTCCAAGAGCAACGGGCAATCAATAGAGCCAGATATGATATTGATAATGAAAGAACAAGATATAAAAGATCTTCTACTTTCAAGAGTATCCAAATTAATAAGAAGGCAACGAGAGTGATAGGAAGGCATAGGCAGAGAGAAATTTAAATGTCGGAGGGCAAAACGAAGAAACACTTTTTGCACCCGTTCAATGCGATTAGATGCAGTTCTATTATACGGCCTCCAAATAAAAGCAGCATACTCTAATCTCGAGCGAACAAATGCAGAATACAAAGCTTTGTGTGTATACGGATTCTTGAACATCGAACTATTGCGCCGAATGAATGAAAGCATCGCATATGACCGGGAGATGATATAATCAACGTGACTGTTGAAATTCAAAGTAGTGTCAAAAATAACACCAAGGTCCTTAATTTCAGAAACAGATTGCAATAAGGAGCCAGCAATATGATATGTGGTTTGCAGGGTATTTCTATGCCTGGCATAAGTCACATGATAACATTTACTAACATTAAGCGGCATCCGATTCCTACGGCACCAACCATGGACGCGATTTAGATCAGCCTGCAATGCATCTGCCTCATTTAAATTTGTAACCGTTGCAAAAATTTTTAGGTCATCAGCGTATAAGAGAGAATTTGCATACTTAAAGCAAGAAACAATGTCGTTTATAAAAATTATGAAAAATAGCGGCCCAAGAACGCTTCCTATGCAATAAAAGAGTGGGAGGTAGCATTATCGACCACAACCATACACTGTCTACCCATTAAATAAGACTTGACCCATGACAGAAATTCAGAGTGGAAGCCTATTGATTCTAACTTCTGAAGAAGAATGAAATGGGACACTCTATCGAACGCCTTCGAGAAGTCAGTGTAGATAGTGTCTACTTGAGATTTTTTGTGAGAGGCTAGCATGCAGTAGTCGGTGAAGAGAGCCAGATTGGTAACTGTAGAGCGATTGGATACAAAACCATGCTGGTTTAAAGAGATCTGATTCTTCATTAAGAAAGATAGTTTACCATACACAACTGTTTCAAACAATTTAGATACTGAAGATAGCTTTGAATCGGCCTATAATTCTTCACATCATTTTTGTTTCCAGTTTTGAATACAGGAGTAACGATAGTCTGCTTCCAATCATCTACAAATATACCCGAAGAAAGGGAGAGATTGAAAATGAATTTAAGAGGTTCAACTAAACAAAGACAGTTTTTTAGTAAAAATGCTGATAGACCATCGACATCAGTTTGGTATGACGGTTTGAGAGTATCTATACCTTTGATGATATCAGCAGATGAGATTTGCAAAGAAGAAATATTTAACATAGAATCTTTAACGGAACATGAATTTAATATATCAACACACGAACCATTGGTGTAATTCGAAGCAAAGAAATCAGAAAATAGGTTTGCCGAATCTTGGGCAGAAGTTGCAGTGCGACCGTCGAAGAACACATTAGCTGGAACCGATGACTGAGCCTTTTTGGAGTCGATGAAACGCCAGAAAGATCTAGAATTCAATGTAATATTGGCCTCACAATTCAATATATAGTTTTGATATAAAAACTTATTCAGACAATTAAATTGACTAAGATAGTAACGAAACTTACTCAGATGAACTAATTCATTAGAGGATTTGTATAGCTTACAAAATTTATTTTTTAGGTTTTTAAGATGTTTTAAACGCTTATTATACCATTGCAACCTGTATACTTTCCTTTTGAGAAGCGGAATGTGCTCAACGCAAATATCGTAGATGGATGACTTAAAGTTGCAATAGCAAGTAATAACATCATTATGACTGAAATTACCCTCCCATTCAATCTTTAGCAATTCATTATTGAGTAGAGTGTAATCACACGCATGAAAATTAAAACGGGTTCTAGTGTCATCCGAACGAGAATGAAATTCATAAAACTCTAACTCAATAGTTAGAGGGACATGATGGATTGTCACTGGAGAGATAGGGCTGATACTTTCAGTCACAGTGAAGCTTACATTATTGCTAATAAATATTAAATCCAACATCCTATCTAGTCTATTAAATACGTTATTGATTTGCATGAGACCAGCACTCAGTAGGCTGTCTATAAAATTAATCTCGGCTGAAGATTTTACATTGGAGGGAATTAAGAAAGTAGCATCACTCTTAACTTTCCAATCCACATTACTTAGATTGAAATCACCCAGGACGCAAACATGATTATCAAGCGCTATTTCAGAAATCAACAATACTACATTGACGTAACATGCAGATGCTCTATTATGTGTAAACACTCACTCACTTGTATGAATGAATGGCTATGCATTGGAATCTAATCCCATAAATCTTCGCCTAAATATGCAGAGCTTAGTTGTTTATTGAAATTTTATTTGAATAAGTGCATCGATCATAAATTATTGGGATTAAATTACCATGGAATGTCATGCAAATAAAATGAAAATAAGATAACATTCGACAAACTTGAGCAAATGAATGAGTTTTTCGCATAACATTTGCTTGACTTTAATGCATTTCTGCCATTTACTGGCGATTGCTAATGATCATAAGCGCTAAATGTATTGAGCCTTTATCCACCAAGTTGCCGAAACTCATTCAGCTGAGATTTTTGTGTTGACTGCCATTCGAATCACTTGTTTCTTCTTTGTATATACATATATTTTGCTGGCATTCGAACTCCAAGTGCATACAAAGATAAAAATATAAATAGACAGTTTGAGCATGTAAATTCATTTAGGTAAACAAAATAGCAAAAGTACATACATATTTATATATCTTCAGCTTTACCACTTCTTACAAGAGTTCATGTGTAAAAGTAAATAAAATTCCTAAAAATTATTGGCCCAATTAATTCTGTTTAAAGTGGTGAAAGATAAAATTAAGTTATTACAAAGCAGACTGTGTTTATCTTAATTGTGTAGTGTTTACAATATAAGAAGTAGAGTAATTTATTTTTACAACGTAATACATGGATTTTTAGTTAGTACAGGAGCAGCAAATTTAATCAAATAAAAGCGTAGTTTGTATTAAAGTTTCTCTGCTTACACAAACTGCTTTATGTCGATCCGGTATTGGCTTGATCCTGTCGCCATTTTATTTACCTACTTTATTTATTTTTTCTTCCTCATTATTATTATTTTTTTTATTCGCAACTTAACTCATTGTAACGTAGAACCGTTTCCTTGCAATCAATCCTTCTACACTCTCATCATGCAACATTCCCCTTTTATTTCCATTTAAACAGCAGTTAGTTTTGATGCCGTGCAACAATTCACAATTTGAGTGCCTCGTTTAATTGCAGTTATCAACGTAACTTGTTATGTTTTAATTTCCACTACAACGTAGACTTTTTAATTGTTACTCCAAAAGGCTCTCGTGTTTGCAATTACATTTTCTAGCATTCTTGTGCATTTGTACTTTATGAAGTTTCTAGTGTGCAGCAGCAATAAGCGTGATAGCAGGTCACAATTTCTGCAAAAGGAATATATGTATACAAACATATGTATGGATGTGTGGATGTTTATTAAAATTACGTGCAGCATGCGAATGCAATGTATATTACTAGTTCAAAAAGTTTCTATAGCTGCTTGAGTGTTTTGAAAACGTAAGACTTTAAAGTTTTCTCTTTCTCTTCTTAACTCTCTAACATGCACTTCTTTTCGTTCCAATCTATAGTCAGATATGCCCTCAATCCTCAATGCAACCCTGCTTACCTCACAGCTCCAATTCACAGCATTGCCCCGTTATATAAAATTTTAGACGAAAATTGGGTTTGGGTTAACCCCGTCTTTAGGTGGTTCTGCCGGCTAGAGGGTTAAGGACGTTGCCACACACAAGTCGCGGGCGTTCAATGTTTGTCTACAGATTTGCTGTTGCTTTCCCACATCATTGCATCCAAACCTAATAACATTTTATTTGCCCAGCACATTTAATATGAAAATCTTATCACATAACTACATAAGTAATGTGACACACGGCCGACGTGTCGCGTCGTTGCATTGAGCATTCAATGTGTTGACAGCAAATGTCATTAATGACATGACAAATGTGTTCTCAATATATTTTGCTTGCCGCTTTATGGCTTAGTTACAAATGGATTTACTCACTCAAATTCATACTTACTGTGAATTTCACATACAAACTTCAATGGAATGGTAAGGGTGGTGAAACGCTTTTAAATTTGTTGTGAATTGACCCTGTAGGCAAAAGTTATACAAAAAATTATTAGCATACAAAAGATAAGATTAGGTCTATAGTTTTCTACATCACTCTTTCCTTTGAGGGCATATGTTCAATTGTTTGTGTAATTTTTATTGTTGTAGATAAATGCATTTAGTGCACTTTTTGGTTTGTTCTTTCGCTATCAAATCATCTATCAAATAATATTTTAATCAATTGAACTCATTTTGGATTTCCAAATTTGGAAAAGATAACGAAAAAGTTGTTTGTTTAATCTACATATTTAATATTTATTTAGGCACGAGAAAGTTGTTCTTTGTCACTTGAATGGAATACGATAAGAACGGCTTTCAGCAATTTAAATGTATGCACTTTCCCTGACAACAACAAAAATGAAGATACAGAAAAAAATTAATTGCTTTCCTTATTTTTTCGGCTCACCATTCGTAATCAATATTGCACGAGCTTTAATTTCGAAGAATACTTTAACCCTTCTACACATGCAATCTGTTAATTTATTCGTGGTGTTCTTATACGGCTAATTTGGAAAATGGTTTTATAAAACAATACCAAAAAAGAACACAACTAATGACGTTTTCGATTCTAGCAAAAATGTCGCAAGTATTCTGCATTTTTATCGGACTGTGAACACATTTTTTCAGGGTTGATTGTTCAATTGCCAAAAATGTTACACCCAACCACAGGGCAGCATTTTCTTCCCTTAATATAACCAAGGGGTTGCATTATTTTTGTTTCATACATAGGGTTGCCATACGTACTGATTTGATCAGTACAATGCTGATTTTTCGTGCCCCGTACTGATGGTTTTAAAAACCTTAAGAAATACTGATTTTTTGGATTTTGTACTGATTTGTACTGATTTTTAGCTGGCACTAAAAAAATTAATTTTTATCACCCTGCATATATTTTCATTTGACGTTTGTAATGCCGTGGTTATGCTTACGAGCAAAACACCGATGAAATTCGGAAACATTTTCGTCATCTGCGAGAGATGGTTACGGTTAAATCGATGATTAGAGCGCACATACACAATATAACACATTATTACCCCGAACCCTCGGCGTGCTGGGTGCTTGTTACACTCCAACGAGTGAGAGAGTTTTCGGACTCTCACATCGATCAAATTTGCTGGGTGAAGCAAGCAAGCATGATTGACGATACGGAAACAAAAACAAAATGCCAGTAATAAAGAAGGTTTTCTCCGCATATATTGGTTTTTTTTTTTTTTTGGAAGGCATTGTACTGATTTTTCCGGGAAAGCTATCTGGCAACCCTATTCATACATCACAACATTTTCTTAGGGCACAGGGCGCATGGTGATAATGTTGCCTTGTAATAATGCAGCATTTTGGTTCAGAATCGAAAACGCCATAAGTAAGTCGATGAAGAGATGAGAATGAGTGCGTTGTTAGTTTTATCTATTTTCATAACTAAATATTGGCTTTATATTTGGCCAAAGGAACTGCTAATTTTTGTTTAATTTGTTTAAAATTAGTTGAGCCATTGCGTTTATAAAGATTTAATAAGCAAACCGGACCACACTAGTCGAGGCAAGCTTCAGAAAGAACAGGTGTGCTGCAATTGCATTCATGTCAATCGTGACATGGGCAAGACGTGCTGCTGCATATAATTCATCCAAAGACATTTATGTATGTACATGATCTCAGATTATAATGAACATACATACATATATACATACATATGTATGTATGTAATTGCGGATTGACGTTTCCACAAGGAGGATGGCAGTTTCTTTGTCTTTCATGATGTACTTAGCTAGAATATGTAGTACATCTGCATATGAAAGTATAGTTGATATATGTATGTATGTATCAATCAGTGCACACACTTGTTTAATCTAGAAGAAAATGTTGCTGTTGTTGTTATTCATTATCTCCCTCACGGAAAAAAAAGTTAGTTGCAAAAATAAATGTATTAAAAAGTGATTTATATTCAACTAATTTTAAAGTAGCTGAAAACAAATGCAGCGCGGGGCAATTTCTTGTATATGTACATATGTATATGTAAACACATGTTTTCAGATCTAAGTATGCCAAGATTGTTTTTTCCTTTTTTGGTTACCGTTTTTCAGCTTCACTTCCCATTAAACACTGAAAACGAAATTCTCAAACGGAGAAAATATTGTTTCATATTTATCATTTGAAAATTAACATAAATTCAATTGTTTCTCAAATATTGTTTATTAACTTGAGAACAATTTGCGAAATTTGAGGAAAATTTGTTTCGCCTTTTTACCATTTCTTGAATTTCGACATATCAAATGCAGGATTAAGTTATTTATATTAAACTACAAGTAAAGTAGTTGAAAAGAAACTCAAGATAAAGTTATTTATTTTCAACTACTAGTAAAGTAGTTGAAAACAAATGCAGGATAGGGCAATTGACTGCTTGCTATGATATCGCCGTGTTAAAAAAGTCAGTTCATTGCAAAGGAAAAAGTCACAGTTTCAATTAGTTGTTATTGAAAATAAAGTAGTTTATAAAGTGATTTAAAAGTAATTGAATTTCCTACAGGGCTATTCCAGACTATTTAAATCACCTTGTGTGCAAATGCATACCTTAAGCTGTTTGCTGTCCTACGCCCACTTCGAAGACGGCAAAGTATTGCTTTTTGCATACAAAGGACGACAATATCGTTCGAGGTGGTATAAAATATAATTACTAAAATGTTATTCATTGCAAAATAAATAAATAATCATACATATACACACATACAAATATGGCAACAAATATTGGCAACACTTGGCAGTTGAGAAAATTTGTCTGACATAAAATTGAATTCATTCGACTAGTTATTAATGAAACCTTGCCAGCCGAAAAAATGAACAAGCCGGTGACGATCTACCTAATAAATTCAACTCGGGCACGGTTAGTTCAGTGGTGATCAACATTTTTATAGGTTAGGTCATTCAATTAAGTATAAATTAAAAATTTTAAGTGGCTCTCTTTTTGAGCAATATTCTGTTTGTTATGCAATTGGTGCGAAAAAGTTGGTTTTGACTCTAATTTTGCAATCCATTGCTTATCTTGGCCTTTCAATCAATAAAAGCAATGTATTCGAAATAGTAACGTAATTCACGCAGCTAATTCTTCTATTAATCACACCCTTTTCAATGCGCACTGCTTCAAGTGGAGAGATTTTCTTATTACGCAGTTCACAGTTAAATTGCTTGGGGAGAAATTTATATCCACCCTCTTGTAACTGCACGGAGCGCACGACAGGGAATATTACATGTGGAGAATGAAAAAAATGCCAAAAAGATTAATTTATTATTTTAAATTAAATTGTATTAGAAAATTTCTGAAAAAAAAATGCATTTCATCCCTTGTGTGTGCAAAGTGGTCGCCGTAGTGTAAGAGGATTAAATGGAGGGGGGACTTTTTTTTGCAAATATCATAAATTTGTTTGGATTTTTATGTGACAAATATTCCAACACGCAAGAAAATGAAGGAGGAGTGAGAAAATGTTTAAAATTCAGCTGCGAAGAAATGTTGAAATGGGAAATGTAGAAACTGTGAAGGGGAGAAGACTTTCGCTGAACTACAGCAGTCATACTTGTGCATGAAGAAATCTCAAAACACAACTGGTGCCATATTTGCTCTGTATGTAGTAACAGGAAGTGTTGTCAAGGAGCAGCAGCTGGATATGATTTTTCATTTAATTAAACTCGCACCTTATTATGTTCGTACACATACACTCGTATGAATTTAAATTTCACGCGTCATCGAATATGATTACTTATTTCCGTTCATTTCCTATCTAGCACAGTTTAATTTATCTGATAAAATGCATCTTTTATTTGCCTTTGGAAAATTCCGAAAACAAAATAGAGTTTTGGTCTGCTTTTTGGGCACATGCTAAATATTTGTTTGCTTTTTTTCAAAGTAAACATCAAAATAGACAAATGGAAATAACTCCATACAAAGAGAAAAAAACGGCTTGAATATCCCTCCCTCCCACTACAGCCTCAACCGGCGAGGCCAAGAGGGCGCCAAAACATCAATTTGCTTGAGCGAACTTGTCCACTGAATCCCACCAAAAAAAAATACAAATGCTGATGGAGTGAAAAAGAGGCGTTCAAATTCCATTTCAGCAGGTAAACGAATTTTAAAACCTTTTCGAAATTCAAACAACGACTAAATGTCTAGACAATATGACGAATCGATCTGATAGCAAGTCGATGGAAATACGAAAAAAAAGCAGCAAATGAATTCAACAATGAAACTGAACAAAAAATATTTAAACCAAAAAATCATTGAAACCCAAAGAAAAAAAATCGAAATGACAAATGTTTGAAATGCTGCAAAGCTTTGGCTTAAAAGGAAGAAATTAAAACAAAGCGAACTATTATGTAGTAGCATGTTAGAGAAGGTAAAGGGAATAAGGAGAAGAGTTTCGCAGTTTTTAATTTTTTTTTTTAAATCGTATAGAGTGTCTAGCTAAATATTCATGTATGTATGTATGTATGTTCTTGCGTTGCTATTTGCCCATGACACTATTTGCACTCCACGTTTCAATAGTGAGACCAAACAAATAGAGACGTCAATTTTGCATTGTTCCGCCGTAGGATTTTTTTTACTTCCAATCAAATTGTCATAGCCAAAAACATTTGGAGCGCTTGTTCTATTGATTCCACTAGTGACATTTTGGAGCGTTTTGTTTTTAGGCGTTTGTTTTCATATCATTCCAGCAGAGCATTTTCATGGCATTCGGCATTGCAGTTCAATGTGCGGAGCAACCTGTAATTGAAATGCAGAAATTTTCTGGTTTGTGAAATTTCGGTTTTGGCGGTAACAGCAGAACAGCAACCTGCGAGACTCCGTGCTTTATTCTCCTAGATTTTGAGGCTGGGGTTCCTAAAGTCCACCGATTACTGCCCACCACTCAGGTAGTTCGCGGTTCACCGTTTTAGTCTCTGTGAAAGGCTCGATTTGTCAAGGTACTCAAATAGGGTGGAGTGTTTGACTGTGTCGAAGGCTTCCGATAGGACATGCGCCACGGGAACCGCTCTCTCGCGAGGACGTTTTTGCTTGAGACCACGAACTATCCGGGTGTTTATGGCGTTCAATGGTGTTATTGTGCGTTATGGAATTTATCGGAATTCACGCTGATGTGTCGCAAGTTGTAAACGTCCGTTGTAGTATGCGGAGTAATGCGACTTTAAGTGTCTTTACTACCGGGGAAAGGAGCGGTATTGGGCGATACGAATCTCCTTTGCTGGCGGGTTTCCCCGGTTTAAGTAAGCGGACTATCCTTGCCGTCTTTCAGATATTGGGGATGACAAGGGTGGCCAGCGAGAGATTGATAACCTCCGATAGGAATTTTACTCTCTTAGGCCCGAGGTATTTTAGCATCAACATCGTAACCAACGTGACACTAATTGGTGTCATTTCGTTATCTTAAACGACTCATTTATTGGAAAAGATCTTTCCATTAACTCTTTAGTTTAATATAAATTATCTACTAACGGTCGTCACTCTCGCAGGAAAGCGCATCTATTTAAATTCATAAAAATACAATGAATTATAATAAGCAAAAGACAGATCACATTAATGATGATAAGCCCGTGCCAGCACTTATGATGAATGTACATTTTACAGGCAGACTCTGACCTATATTCTCCCTCTGTGCTAGTGATGGGCGAGTCCGAGATGTTTTATTCGATTCTCTCAATTGTTGAAACATCTCGAATGCTCTCGATGGTTTTCATTCGTACTCGAGTCAAGTCGTAAATGGCCGTCAGTCGAAACAATCGCTAAAACATCTGGGACTCGCCAACGATTCCTCTCGTTTTCAAAGCAACCCTACAACATCTTGGACTCGCTGCAAAAAATACATAATATTTGTTGTTGCCGCTTGAATATCAAAATTGCTTTAAAAACATACAAAGTGGTACAAATCTATTGCCGTTGTTGCTACTCGTAAACTTCATTTATTTCATAAGCGTCTCACTTCATAAAATGTATTAATGTTTAAATAATTAGTTATTATTATTATGCACGACACTCTTTAGTTGTGATTGCAAAAATGCATCGTCTATGTATAGCATATTTTTCAATTTGGTTCATTTATTTATGTATTTACCTCACTTCCATTAAAAATCCTACTTTCTTTATCAACAACCCTCACTCCGTTTATTTTATCAACTAAAACATATCATCAAAACAACAGCAGGCCCGCCGACAATCGCAAAAATATCTCGCTTGTGTAGTCGAGATGTCATCGAAACAACCTCCGACTCGCCGACTCGGAACAATCGCAAAAACATCTCGGCTGTGTAGTCGAGATGTCATCGCAACAACCTCCGACTCGCCGACTCGGAACAATCGCATAAACATCTCGATTGTGTAGTCGAGGAGCGTGTCAACATTTGACTCGATTGTGATTTTGCAACGATAGCGATTCTCTCGATTGTCTAAACATCTCTGACTCGCCCATCACTACTCTGTGCTGACGAATAACCATATCAATACCAACTGTATATGTACATACATACACACTCATGTACGTTGATTTATTTACTCACACTGCAGTCGGCACTTCAACGAGTCGTTACAAAGTCTTTTCTTCCCTGTCTGACTGTCGAAGAAGCAGCAGATGACGAAGAGGACGCAGTGATCTTGTAGTCACGATACCCGTGTGCCTTGTACACCGATCTTACGGTCGCGTGTGTGTGATATTTGACAGTTGTGGCAGCACTTGACGTGGCGTGGCGTGTCACGGAGTGAGGCGCTCACCGCAGTTGGGCATGTTGAATGGAGCAAGTGATTTTGTTATTTTGTACCTTTAAGCAACGCCGGCAATGAATTTAAATTTGACATTTCTACAAGTGCAAGGCGTATAAATTACTATTAATTTTACGGGCGGCATTTTTAGTTGAGCATTGCTTGACAGAATTGGTTCAGTGGGATTTACGCAAAGTAAAATATGTATGAACGCCAACGCTTAAGTGGAAAAATGGCACACAAAGTGAAGAAAAAGTATGCGGCGAAGAATTTGTTCGTATTGCGGATGCGTTGGCGGACAAGAATTGCGAAAGTTTTGAAGAAAAATAAAAATAAATAAAGAACATGAAAAACAAAATAGTATTAAGAACAGTTGTTGTGTGAAAGCGTACAAGTAAATTAGTGTATATTGAGATATACATATACCAAATAAAGGCAAAGTTTTCAAACGACTGTTTTTTTTTTTTACCATGAGCAATCCTGGATATACTCTCTTCAACTTCCGACTAAAAAATGCTTCATTCAACTTATGTAAATGTTTTTAAAGCGCAGCGAATGCCAATTAAGCAGATTTTATTAGTGTCGCTTCCTTGGCTGCGCGAACACTTTACCAACGCCCTTAACAAATGACAGATGTGACAAAGTGGGCATTGGGGAACATCGCAGCAAGCCAAGAAGGGAGAGTTATGTATGAAAGCAGTGTGTGTAGTAATAAAATAATGGGTTGATTTCCTGGCTGGCAGTAGGGTTAATGATCGTAAAAGTGGAAATTTGGTAGTTCTTTTATGCATTTCTTTTAGAGCTCAACGTAAAATAAACATTTGTAAACATTGTCTCGTAACTTTTGAAGCGTTAAATGAGAAAAGTCTCGCTGCTTATTCTTCAAGAAATACACACATACTGTGAAAAGAAAGGCAAAAAATTATTTGTGTTCACGTGTTTCCTTTCTAGTTGTCATCATATATTGATTTTATGGTACTTCGAGTCCGTCTTGTATAGTTCTGAGTGCGCTACTTTTTATACTCAGCTGTACTAGTACACAGAGTATTATAGTTTTAATCACATAACGGTGGATTGTAACACCATAAAATAATCGAGATAGATATTGACTTATATATATCAAATTGATCAGGGTGAAAAAAGAAATCGATTGAGCCATGTCCGTCCGTCTGTCCGTCTGTCCGTCCGTCTGTCTGTCTGTACGCACGATAACTCGCGCAAAAATTGAAATATTTTGATGAAATTTGGAATGCAAGTTGGTATCAAGACTGGAACGGATGGTATTGAAAATAGGCGAAATCGGACCATGACCACTCCCACTTCCCCTATATAGTAAAAATCGGAAATTTTGTATCTCAGTCACTAATAGAGCTAGAGTGATAAAATTTCACCCACGTGTGGAGCTCAGGCCCTTATGAAGAAATTTGGTGAGATTTTGAAAAATGGGCGGTGCCACGCCCACTTATTAAGGGCCTAACATTGAAAGTTTTATATGTCATAACTCAGAAACCGTTGAAGATATATCGATGAAATTTGGTAGACGTGATATACTTACTTAGGCAAATGTTTGGACGAAAAATTGCCAAAATCGGTTAACGACCACGCCCACTTTTATATATGGGTATTATAAAGTGGCCTAATAAAAACCTTTTAAGCGATATGTCTGTCAAATATAAAGGTATATCATTGAAATTTTATGGCAGGAGTCCAACTGCGGATATAAAACGAAAAGCATAAAAATTTGGAAAATGGGCGTGGCACCGCCTCCTTTTAGAAGCAGGAATATACGAGATTTCTGAGCCCATAACTCGACAAATAATTTAAATATAATGACGAAACTTGGTGTGCACACTTTTATTAGTTGTGGTAATACATGTTCAAAATTTTAGCGAAATCGGTTGGCGACCACGTCCACTTTTATATATGGGAACTATAAAGGGGCTTAATAAAAATATTTTAAGCGATATCTTTGTCAAATATAAAGATAATTCATTCAAATTTTGTGGCATGAGTTCCACAATAGACCGGAAACAAAAAATAGAAAAATTTGGAAAATGGGCGTGGCACCGCCTCTTTTTAGACAAAGGAATATACGAAATTTCGGAGCCCATAACTCGACAAATAATTGAGACATTAGGACGAAACTTGGTTTATACACTTTTATAACTTGTGTTAATAGAAATGCAAATATTTATTCAAATCGGTTTATGACCACGCCTACTTTTTAACAAAGATATTTCTGGAACACCCTTTGGGAATTTGTAACGTGACATCTTTGTAACTAGAAGTCATAAAGGAATGAAATTTTGAGCACAGAATAATATTCATATGCTTAGTTGGATGACTGATAAAAATATTGAAAATAGGCGTGGTTACGCCCACTTTATGCAGCACTCGCTTTATATAAAATACACCGTGATTCTATCAGACGCAAACAAACAATGAAAGCATACAGCTGAGTATCTAATGTTCGATTCCACTCGAACTTAGGCTTCCTTACTTGTTTATTTACATATTTATCAACTTCTTTTAACTAAAAGCCTTTAAATGTTTTCGCGTTTGTCTGCCAATTATTTTATGATTTCATTGCATGTCACTGGGAATGTTAATCAAGGTAACGGATTAAATGAATTGTGTTAAATTATTATGTTAAGCGCGTTATGCACGCACGTATTTGGCAAATGATGTGTACAAAAAAACACACATTAAAAAAACATTACAAGCGTGTTCATTGTTTGTCATTAACCCTTTGCTCCTCCTGCACCTTGGCTGTGTTCCGACGTGACGGCCAAGCGTTGCCAGCAGGTTTTTTAACTCCTTCATCATACCTCCTCCTGATATGGTTTTGAATGCCAAACGGATAGTAGCGCCAACGCTTTAACTAAACTACACGTATGTACGGCCATATCAGCTCCAACAGATCGGCAATAACAGTAATTCACGAGTGCGAACATGTGAGCTGAGGGAATGAGCCAATGAGGGACTGCGTTTCTGCATTTCTGCATTTCTGCCTTTTTTTACTTTTTACTTTTTGCCTTTGGCATTGATGTTTGGATAATTCGACTTTTCTTTTAATTTCTTTACTGTCAAGCATTCAAGTGCAATTCCAACCGTTTATGAAGCGGCCATTGCATTTTTATACCTTTCATCAAATGGTATTATAACATTGTGCCAAAACAGGATCCTTGTAAGTACGAGAACCCACTAAAACTTTTTTTTCACACAAAATTTGTTTAAAATTCCCTTTTGAAACATTTCCTACAAAACCCACAATTTAGAAAAAAATTACTTTGGGGGTAATTTTTTAAACTAAATAAAATTCAATTTTTTAAACTAAATAAAATGATTTTGCATGGAAATAATGCGTACTAGAAAAAATATCAAAAAGGGAAATTTTTAAAATAAATATCCCTTTAAGGGAAATTTTTAAAATGTAAATAAAATGGTAGCCATGACCAATTCAAACATGATTCTTGACTGCTTTACTTGAAAATAATGCATATTACAAAAAACACCAAAAAGGGAAATTTTTGAAATATAATAAAATAAAATAAAATAAAATAAAATAAAATAAAATAGAAGATATTACCAATTTAAAGTCGATTATTGATAGTTTTGCTTGAAAATAAAGTGTTTTACAAAAAAGAACAAAAATGGAAATTTTTAAAATAGATATCCCTTTAAGGAAAATTTTTAAAACAAATATTCCTCTCAAGGGAAATTTTTAGATGATTCTAGATTATTTTACAAATACATATCCCATTAAGGGAATAAAATAAATATCCCATTAAGGGAATTTTTTAAAACAATTCCCTCTATACTCATGGAAAGTTTGGTGAACACGCACACGGCAATTTTCCAACGACGATTTTGGACGCATCTTCCAACCAATTTTAATGAAAATTGGCGCAGTTCTTTTTGAGAGCAATACCTTTCTAGTGGTGTAGTAGTTTTAAATTCGGTTCAGTAGTTTCGGCGGAGAAGATGGAACAAAATTTATATTAGCGTATTAATAATATAGATACCATGAAGGGAAATTTTTAAAATAAATATACCTTTAAGGGAAATTTAAAAAAAAGTAAATAAAATCTTAGCTATGACCAATTTAAAGATGATTCTTGACTATTTTACTTGAAAATAAAGAAAATCATGAAAAGTATGAAAGCCTGGGCAAGGTCAAAGACAGTAGCGCTCTTATTTGATTTTATTGCCAAACGCGCATGAGATGAGGTTTTTATAAGGCGCTTTCGATTCACAATTTCTCTGCTGGCTATAAATTTCCCTCGTGTCAAATTTATATGTGAATGGTAGCGAGCAGAGGGAAATTTTTATCGACCAGTTAGCGAGTATGGCTACTACTCATTATGGGTTCAAATATTTTTGTTCGTTTCGACCTCGCTTGTATGATGGCGAATCGAAAACGCCAATAGTATCTGATAACGTTGCATTCAATTTATAAATCTGTATAACTGCCCTGCAGCGTTGCCGTTTGGGCCACTAAAGTGGCAATTTGAACCTTTTTTAAAGCCAGGCCACTTGAACCCAACTTTTTGAAAATATGCAATATTTGAACCTTTTTAAAAAATTGGGTCACTTTTGGTCCTTTTTTACTTTCAAAACTATAATTATTAAATAATTTTTAGTTTTTTCTAAAATATAACAACAAAAAAACTCTTTGTTACAATTTTACTTTGCATTGGCAACTCTCCGTTTCGAAAGGTTCTTTATTTAATTTGTTTGTCAACACTACCCTTGAATACTTTGAAATTTGGGCTGTTTGTTAAGATAATGAAAACGCACGGAGCAGCCCAGACACACACAAACACATATAGCGTTCGTTGATCCGTAGGAAAGAAACGTAGGAATTTTACCACAATTTGCATTCTTTGCACTCATATTCGCTCTTTTTTGGTAAAATTCCTACGGTTCTTGCACTTTCCTATGGCTCAACGAACGCTATAACAGTTTTTTTTAATTCCTTGCCTTTCTCGGGTTATTCCGTCTGCTCAACGAACGATCATATTAACGCTGCGTTAGTGTAGAGAATATTTTAAATTCCATTTTCTTTAAGTATTAAATAAACCACAAAAATATATACAAATGTGTTTTAGCTAAAAAATAAATTGGGGCCACTTTTTTTAATTTTTTGGGCCACATTTTGAAATTTTTGAGCGGCAACACTGCTGCCCTGCAATTCGAAATGTTCTGTTTAATATTCTAAGCGATTTTTAGTGCTGACGTCGATTTAAAGTTTGGGTGCTTTAAAAAAGTTACTGAGTAATCGATTGAAATTGTGACAATGTACATATTTACTACGTGTGTATTTATGTATGTACTTCCATATGTATGTACGATTGCTTGGTATCATTTTACTAAAAACTGCATAGATAAATGCCATAGCCACCAAAATCCAAATCAAATAATATTGAAACAACCACATCTGACCAAAGCCCAAGGTTAGCGTCTAAACCAGATTTAATTAATCTTCTTTAAATTTCATTGACATGCTTATTAAACTCTTAAAGGCTCCTCCAATAAAAACAAAATCTTCTGCACTTTATTGCAAAATGAACAGCTTCATATTAGCCTGCGTACGAATCTCAATCGTCACATTGTCCTCAGTTCAATGCCCCCAACGATCCTCCGGTTGTTGATACATATATTAATTTAAATGCAACAAGAAACTAAAAAAGGAGAACGAAAGTGATTGAGATGCTTGAAATCACTTGAGCCATTGAATAACCACAACTGACATGTAGAAGAGGGAGGAAGGATAGTTTGTGAATGCAGAGAATGCCACTCATATGCAGAAGACCGCTGAATAAAGTTGCATCCGATCAGACGCGCAAACTTTCAGCTCCCAATTGAACTACATGTACATACATATATTCTGCATTAAATTGGATTGAATTGAATGGAATTGATTTTTTCAATTTTGATTTTATTTACGTACAAACATGAACTGAATGCAACATGGCACTGAAGTTGGGGCGCAGCAGGGGTAGCACAAGCAACAAGAAAGAGGCTCGTAATATGAGACTAGATATCAAATGCATATATGTAAGTATGTAGATATGTATCGATAAATATATATTTTCTGGATTGCAACATGTTGCCAGCTAATTGATTTCGCCCTAATTTATGTATACGTAGCAAAATGTGCAACACTTCATGTATACATATATAAATGGGAGAAGTGAATTACAAAATTTTAGTTAGTTGTGGAAGTGCATGCATTTGAATGTAGCGAACGAAGGATGTGCTTGAATTACTCCACGCCAGCGCACTTTAATTGTAACAAACATTTCGCAGCAAAATAATTTGTAACGATAAGTGGAGTTTGCGCTTTAGGGTGCGAACAGAGTGGGCGCTGATGCCGAGCGGAGCCGAGCCGAGCTTATTGACGCTTATTTTCATGCGAGAAGAAAATTTGTCTATAACACAGTGAATGCGAGAATCAGCGCTGAAATTCTGTTTATTCCATGTGTTTTGCCTTTATGTGATTTAGTCTTATTTTTCATTTGTGTTTATAAAATTGCTGTACACGGTAATGGATTCATCTGATGAAGAGTATTTTGCTTCTCCTAGTGTGGTTAATGCAATTATTATCACTAGGGCAACAGAAAATATGCCCTAAAAAATTCGTTTTTAGCGCTAAAAATATGTCCTTAAAAATATGGTTTAAGCACTGAAAGTATGCCCTTAAAATTTTTTTATATACTTAATGAAAGGATATACGGCATGGTAGGTTGTGTGCTCACCTTTCATGCAAGAGGTTCCAGGTTCAAACCCTGGCCCGGACTTTTTGTAATAAAAAATATTTTTATTAAAGGTACATATTTGTTTTTATAGGTACAAAAGCGAAATAAAAAATTCACATTTTATTAAATTATAATATTTTTTGTAATAAAAAATTATTTTTATTAAAGGTACATTTTATATGTACAAAAGACGAAATAAAAAAATTAGCATTTGCGAAACACATCTTCGTTACCAAAAGAAAACAAGTATTTTTACATACGAAAATATATACATACATATATTTATGTGCATGAATTAAAAATTTTATGTGTTGATGGCAATCAAAATTCCAGTGCAAAACTTGCATACTTATTTATTCAAATTGCTATTGCTGTAAACTACAAAATTTTGCGAGAAATTTTCAAATAGAAAACTATGTAAGTAAGTAAATTTTTAAACGTAGAAAAAGATCTTTCCACGTCAACTGAAGTTATCGGGGCGTATTTAAAAGCAAGAATTTCAGTCATTACACAGAGCCAAAAAGTTCACCAATAATCAAAGAGACTGCCATCTAAAAATGCTATATGGCCGAGGAGAGTGAGAGGGGACAAAATTGAAGAAATTTTTGCTGGAAAATCTTCTAGATTTTAGCTTGAATTTCTTCTTAAATTTATTGAAAAGGATATCGTCTGAGAACATGGAGATAACTTCTTGTTTATTAATTTTGTATGTCATTTTGTCAAAAAAATTAAATTGTTAGCAGAAATCTGCTTGTTTTTATGAAAAAATATGTAGATACTCGTACATACTAGAATTATGTATCAGCCACTTTTATGCGTGCAATAACATGTTCAAGAAATTAAAAGGAAGAACTTTTTATTTTTAAAGGAGCTCTTATTACGTACCTAATCCAAAATTTTCCATTAACGTCTTAACATACATACATAAGTATGTATGCGTGCAAAGGCAGAGAAAACAAATGCGCAGTTCTCTAGCCGGCTGACCCGAAATGGAAACAGCGCCGATCACCGTCTTATATTAAAATTTATATTTAACTCTTTTTTATTTATGTAAAAATTCCTCAGACAAAATTTCGCAAAATTAAAATAGCTATAAAAAAAATTTGACCTCAGTGAGCAAAACGGTTTGGAGGTCTTACTATAAGGATAGTGGTGTTTCGTTCTGTATATGAATTATTCCGCCCCCACCATCAATTTGTGTCAAAGTATATATGTATTATAAAAGTTATAGCCAAATATGTTAAGTATATTCTTATACTTAATATATATGTAAGTTCTTGATCGTATTATAATTATAAGTAAAACTTGTATGATTAAATAAAAAACAGTTTAAAAAAAGTATGCTATTTATTTTCAGAAAGTAATGTATTTAAATTCAGGTGGCAATCATTTCAAATTGATAAGATCATCGGCTTATTACAATTAAGAGGAGTTTCTAATGAAAATCAAGATTCTCTTCTTAATAATATTAAACAGGGTTTCGTCTTAATTTTACAGGTTATCTGCTAAATTTATGTGAAAAGGTTTCCATATTTATTCTAGGAATCATCTTCTTAATTTTATATAAGAGGTTTTTATCTTAAATCCACGGGCCATCTTCTTAATTATATTGAACAGTTTTTCATATTAATTTTGCTGATTATCTACTTAGTTTTATTAAAATGAGACATCCAGTCATATTAAGACGGGCATCTTATTGAAGAGAAAGCGTAGAGAAATACGCTAAACTTTGTTCTAAATTATAAGGCATTTTAGGTGGCCTCTTGGCTCTGTGTATGTAGCGTGTATGAATATTGCGATATTTTTCTCGCTCTGAGGTTCACGATATTTTACTTCCGTCCTTTTCGCACTTTCACTTTCAATTCGTTTATTGCCAATATTGCGATCCGGATCGCGGATTTTAAAATTTCTAAACATTTTGCTATCCAGAATCGCGATCCATCAATACTCGATGCTACACTGTCAATATGAATCGCGATCCACGGATTTCATCAATATATATTGACCGTCTGACGTATGCCTATGCACATATGTAGATACACAGCTGATTCATGTAGCACATTTGAATGAAGCATTGCGAGAATTATTAAATTCGCCTTGAACTTGTCAGACAAAGAGGAATGGCAAATAGTATGCGCATATACAAAACAAAGCTGCCAGAGTAAAAAATGTAAATAAAAACAATTTTACGAGCGAGATGGAAAAATACGACGAAATACTATGCCAAAATATGAATTTATAGCAAAATATGCCAAAAATATGCAAATAAATCAAGGTATGCAAAAATAAGCCTTTTGTCCTAAATATGCGAAAATATGCCCTAACAAGTTAGGCTTATTCTCTTCGTCTTGAGCTAAAACGCCGATATATATTTATCATATGTAAATAGGACTGCAACAGAAAAATATGCATTTGCATATCTTCTGTTGCCCTAATTATCACAAAAGAATTTGGAAAACATCCAATTACACTAAAAATATATCAATTTGGTGAATTTTATCATTTATATAATGATTTAAGAAAATATCCAGCTAAATTTCTTTAAAAAAACCATTAAAAAACACGATTTCACGCTAAAAAGTAAACATCAACAATGCAAGCAAGCGCGCAAAACGCTTTGAAGCTGTTTTTCTCGCACTCATCGGCTTTGCTCTCTGATCTTGTCGGCGTTCACTGTGTTATGCACAAGCTTATTTGTATTGACTTGTATGTAACCAGTTTTATCGCACTGACAATCTTTATCGCATTGACAATCTCGGCTCGGCTTTCAGCGCCCACTCTGTTCGCAGCCTTAGAGTTACATACGAGTATGTGGGTATCAGTGGCGGACCTAGCATAAATTGCCTGGGCAAGCCTATGAGTGAAGCATAACCATTAGCCATTTATGTAATTTCCTTTGCTGTATTATTTAAAAGTCTGATTACGTTCCGTCATTGACTTTGATTTAGAGTTCTCGATTTCTTTTTAACATTTTCGAGTGGCTCGAACGCTCGTTTGTTTGTTTATTACGCGTATGTTTGTACGGGTATTTGAAAATCGTTTTTTCTCGTTTATTTTTTTATTTTTTTTTTTTTTTCATATGTACCTATTTTTTATTTTTGTTTTCCCGATACACATTTTTTTGTTTGTATACTCAGAGAAAAGGAATCAAAAATAAAATTTTTAATTGTTGGGGTAAGTGGAAAAAAAATTCAACAACTATTTACAGCGAAGGTTGAGTGTATAGCTATTTCACGAAAAACCATTTTCGATCATCAGCACTCTTTTCGGAAGTGGATCACATTTTTAAATTAAAATTGTTTTTTCTTGATTTTGCAATTTTACTCTGAACATTTTTAAAATAAAAAATTTCGTATTTACATAATTAATTAAATATAAAAACGTGCTCTAGCGAAATCTTACACGAAAGCGCAGAGGTATTTTTAGTTTCCTTATACCACGCAGTAGCAAGGGTATTTGCTTATTGCCTAAAAAAATGGGTGCTTTAGTGTTTGAAAAACTGAGATCCAATTTGATTTCCACCGCTTTTTAAAATTATCTTGATATTGTGCCAATAGTCGCCAAAAATCACAATTAACCCTTTTATAATCTGGTATTTGATATTTATGTTTGCATGCACATGCAGATGTAAGAAATTATTTGCATAAGTATGTACCTACATGCAAACGAAAATCAAATCAAATATGCATATGGCTGTGAATACTGAACTTTTGAATGCCGAAGCCAGCTTCATATTCGCATACAAATTTGATGAGAAAAATAAAAAAAAACGCTTTGCTAGTTTTTTTTTTTTCAATTTAAGTCTGAAAATAAGCAATTGGTTTCTCCTTAGCGAAAACGAGAAAACAAGCTATGTTATTCTGTTTTGAAAGCCACGTAAAAGCTAATGTTTGGAAACGTTGAAGCATGCTCACTGTGCTGTGATTGGCTGTACAAACAAAATACACATTGTGAGGTGGATTGGTGGTGTATTTGCGCTATTTTCTTAGCAGGCGTTTAGGGGCATGTTACAGTGGGTGCTATATTATTGAGAACTTAAATAGTAAACACATTTGAAACGTAAAATAACCAGATTTTAAAGAATTTCGTATGAAATTAACGAAAATGTGTACGCAAGCCGGGCTTCTCGGCTTGTATGAAGCGACCGCCTCTGGTGGGTATGTATGTTTGTTATAAAAATACTGCCTCGCCGACTTGATATCGCAGCAAATTTGCACCAAACACTATAAAACAGCACCATTAACATAATTTCGCGTACAATTGAACAACGACCAAAACGAGACAGACAGCCCGTAATCGCACAGGATCTTTAATTGATGAGAGGATGCATCGCATGGTTGGCGCTTTGCTGGTGTACAGGCATACTCCAGTGTGACTCCAACGATAGAAGACACAGTGAGACGTGGCGATTAGAGAAGATAATAAATTGGAAAATAAAGACCCTCGCGAAGGCAGAAACCTTTCCGCGGTGCGACGGCTTGGTCGAATAACGATCAGAACGGGTCGAGGATTTGTGTGAACAATAACCAATAGCTGCCAGGCCGAAGCGTTCTGAAGGGCATTATTGCGTCTCTTAGGAAGTAGAGGGATGACGGAAAACTACCCCCTAAAAAGCCCGCCACTTTGGCAGTGAGGTCAAAATGCAACCACTCCCCCAAAAAAGAATGGTGCAGCCAAACCTAGATACTTCTGCAGGCCCAAAGCTCACCACACCATATGACCAAGGCTGGAACCCATGATATCGGAGGAAGCAAACTACTGGGTGAAGATGGGACATTGGCTATGTCAATGGAGAGCCTACAACTGGAAGAGGGGAGCACGTATTAACATCAGAGCATGATGGCGCGACGTTGCAGGACATTGCAATGACGGTACGGAAAAATCGGGTATTGATGATCCTAAGACTGGTGAAAAGTTGACCGCAACGCAACTAAAGAGGAGGACGCAGAGGAAGAAGAAAGCTGCGGCTATAGCCAAGGCCGGTATACAAAATCCTCCGCCATTGAGAGCTAGACCAGGAACAGCCACGGGAAAGCGTAATAGAACAGTTGATGGTTCATCTATCCCATAACACTCTCTGAAGCTGCAAACAGAGGAGCAGGGAACTTCAGGCCCTTGTCGGGTGATGACAGAAGACAATCCATGGGGACAGCACATGACCACCATAGGCATCATCGTGAGCTCATTATGCCTATCCTGTCTGGAGGAGTACAACGCCGGCTCAGATCATGCACATGTCCGGTTTCCGTTGACTGAGTTTGCGCATGCTCGGTTCAGAAGTACCGAGAATGGCAGATGCACATTCTCTACCACTCGGCAATCATCTCAGTATTATAAAAGAATCCGGAAAGTGTACAGAGGAATTCTGATTCCACTATCCCGCCCTTTTCCCTACATCCTAAACCTTTCTGAAGGCTTTAATTACAATGGTAAAATATGTCAGATTGCTTGGGAGAGACATAGTTTTTCCCGGCCTACCACACAATAAAACACTCCCACTTCATCCAATAAGCATCGATGAAATAATAAAGATTTCAACAACCAATCATATATTTACATAGTCGCTCATAAAATACAACTGTCAAGTTGTTTGTTTTGTCACCATTTAACAAATTCTACACACCTTTCTAGCGCCACGCCAACGCTGTCGTGCAGAGTCGAGCACGATGAAAGGTGAAATTTTTGCTTATTTATTTTAGGTATAGAAATCTTCGATTGTATAACATTAGCATAATTACTGTCAAATCGGCTCACTGTAAAGACGACAAAGACTGTGTTGGTGCTAACGAGATCTCCCGCTGGCTTTGTGAACTGAACTGGCTTAGTGTGTGATGCGCCGACAGGCAGTGCGTTTTATGTTTCCCATTTTTTTTTTCTTTAGAAATAAATTTCTTTTATTTTTCTAGCACGTGGATATGATTTTGAATAAATTGAAATTACAATGTGAGTTATGAAAAGCTCATAGTTTTTGGTGTATATGAGGAACGCTAGTCCTCAACTAGTTAGCACCGCTGTATTTGTAGAATTGCGGCAATATTTCGAGGTTAAGTTCATTAAAGTCTTAAGCAATTTATTTATATACATATGTATGTATATGTTATCCCAATAAACATTTTTCTTCATTTTCAATTTGAGGTTCATTTGAGAAGTAACCCTATTATCAAATATCAAACGTTTGTTATCAAATGCACCTCAAATTTCCCTTGATAGCGTTCTCAAACCAAACGGCTCATTTTTAGTATGGGATTTTGGGCTGATTCTCAATTTGATTCATTTCATTTTCTCAAACCTATTTCAAAGGTGGTACGAAATGGAATGCAATCAATAGATGTATGTATGTATTACATATTTGTACTCTAGAGTACAGAAAAATTGAGGGATAGTGAGAGAGTTTGTGTTTTGAGCGCAGAAGTGGAATGGAATAAATAAATGTATGTACATATATATTACTCGTACATATTTGTACTCTGATGTGATGTTTTTCATTTACCCGTGCGGGTGAATTTTGCCGGTAACTTGTGTACAGTTACATGAGTATATTAATATCTTTTTTAATATGCATACACACATGTGAGAAACAAACTGTTTTTATTAAATATTGTGTAACTTCACAAAAAGCCACAAACAAACAAAATAAGAGTAAGATATACAGAATCATTATTACACACAGTCATTTTCAACCATTATCATTTCAACCGTTAAAAGACTGCTCGAGTAGAACAACGAACGCTGACTGCAATTAGCAAACACACAAAATTTCTTCGTTCCTTCAAGCCTTGACATGTTGAAATTCGTGAAATGGTACAAAATGCGAAACAAGTTTTTTTTCAAATGTGTTGTAAGTTATTTTAAAATTGATAAACAATGTTTGATGAACACTTGAAAATATGTTTATTTTCAAATGATATATATGCTGATTCTCAACTTTAGAAACAATATTTTCTCAAACGTTTGATAATTTCTTTTTCAGTGTTTAATGGGATGTTATATTTTATGCTCTTCATTTTCAAATTAAAATTTACTACATGTGGTAACTCTGCTTCTTAATATTCATTAGTTGTTCTTTACATTTAAGTATTTTCATTTTTATGTATGTATTTGTTTTACATACTTTTGTTAATTCCTGCAAGAATTCGTAAATTCGGCGTGCAACGTAAGTGACTATTAAAACGCAAACGCAACGCGATGAGCAATGAAAGAGTCATAACAAAAGGGAAGATAAAAAAATAAGAAAAATATATGCCAAGGTATTTTTTGTTTTGTTTTAAATTTCAGCAGAAAAATGTGGAAAAGTAGTATTTTTAGCTGTGCTTGGCACTCGCTTCTACTTTGCCACAAACGTTGTCTGCTATTTACAGACATGTTTATACATTGTATGTTGTTCATTTGTGCTTTATAGTTGCAACATTAATGATTAGTTGGAACTCTGATTTATTTGTGCTCCAAATTTTGGGTTAATGAAGATTTGGTAAAAAAAAAAATGTTGTGACAAAATCAGCACATGGAAAAGTGAAAAACTCTCTACCCACAAATAAACAAAAAGTGAAGTAAAGAAAAGGAGAGTAAAGCAATTTTTTATCAAAGCGTAACAGACCCAAAAAACAATAAAAGAACATTTCAAAGCAAAATAAAGAACAAATCGCAGGTATTGGCCTCAAGCCAAAAAAGCTTCACCAGGCAAAATTATTTTTATCATGAAAAGTTATTTTCAAGCAACGAAAAATGGACAAACAACCAACAAAGTGAAAAGGCAATTGCGGGAAGATGCCTTTGGCTAGTGAAAGGATTTTATCAAAAAGGCAAAATTCAAAGGGGGTGACAGGTCATCTAAAGAGAATAATAATAATATAATGTCTAGTAATAATGTAATGGAAGCAAATTTAGGAGACAGTTTTCAGCTTTTCGCTAAAAATGGATGGATGCGCAGTTGAATGAAAAGCGAAGACATTGGATTCATTTATGTGCTGGTAAAGATTGGCTCTGTAAATATGTATGAATATAAAAAGTTTAAAGAGTTATTAACACGGTTGAATGAGCTTGAGCCATCGACTTTTCAGTGCATTTCTTTGTGAGTAAATCTTCATCTTTCTTTGTACTTAGTTATGTGTGTAAAACTAAAGTCGTGGCTTATTTGTAAGAATATTCTTCTTTCAAGTAAGAAAAGAAGTCAATAAATAATAGCTTGAATTCGCATACTTTATCGCAGGGTTGCGTGATTTTGATTTGACTGAATCACTAATCAAAAATATTTTCTGATTCTTGATTTAAAATATTTTCAAATAAAAGATAATTTTTATTTGTGATTCGTTTCAAAAAAAAATCAGAAATACCCTTTGATTCGTGATTCAAACTATTTTCAAATCAAAGATAAATTTTATTTGTGATTCGTTTCACAAAAGAATCAGAAATACCCTTTGATTCGTGATTCAAACTATTTTCAAATCAAAGATAAAATTGATTTGTGATTCATTTCTCAAAAGAATCAAAAATCTTTTTTGATTCTTGATTCAAACTTGATTTCGAATCAAGATTCTTAATAAATTTTTGATTCGAATCAAATTTTTGATTCGAATAAAATTTTTGTTTCGAATAAAATTTTTGATTCGAATCAAATTTTTGATTCGAATAAAATTTTTGATTCGAATAAAATTTTTGATTCGAATCAAACTTTTGATTCGAATCAAAAATTATTTTGAATCAAAACTTTATTTCATATAAAAAATACTTTAGTACGTGATCCCACCACCCCCGCGAGTTGAAATGCAAAAAATCTAAAATTTCAACAAACGTCTGCGTTGTATGGGAGGAAATGCAAGCAGATTTTCGCAGTTGCTTTAGCCAAGCACTTGCGCATACATATGTATGTATATACTTACATACATATATATAACGAATAAATGAATGAAAGGATGAATGAATTATGGTTGGGTGTATGCATACAAAAGAATCCCTGCAAAAAAGCCGAGTACTCCATGCACGCGTGTATAGAGTACTCGCTATGGACCAACCGAGTACTCCTCAACCTGCCACATATCATATAAAAAATATGGTCCATTTAACATGGCATTATTTATTATCTAGGCCTTATTTCGCATGGCGGATAAGCATTAGGAATAAGGTGTGCTCTCAGAGAGAGAGTACTCCTTATGGCGTGATGACATCAACACAGGAAAATCAGCCTTATTTTAATCCTTACGCCATACAAATTTGCTACCTTTATAATTTTCAGGCCTGATTTCGGAAGCCTTAAAATCTGCTGTTTTAATTCTTAAAAAGGCTTAGATTTTTTGGTGGGAATATACATACATATGTACGCGCAAATGGCTGGCTAAGGCAACTGCGAAAATCTGCTTGTATGTATGTATATCCTTCCCTACAACGTAGCTGAAAAATGTTCGTGATAAACTGTTTTCGCGAATGCTTTGTTAGTTTTCGCGATCAGTTTGTCTCACATGTGAGTGGCGCCATGCTGCACGAAACAGAAACAATTGCCGCACTCTATTGTATTCCGCCAGAATCGTCTAGACGGTTACGTGCCAATTAAGGAAGGAAGGAAGGAGAAATATTGTTTTGTTATTTTTCGCGCACAAGTGGAAAAACTGGATTTTTTTTTTGATCGCTTCTTGCGAGAGAGGAGCATATTTTTTTGCATTTCTCTCTCGTGATAAAAGAACGAAAAAATATTAGTGAAAATTCTCACCTCCTGACTTCATTTCCATATAAAATACAGATGTAATCTAACACATATATACATACTTATGTAAGATGCATGTACATATGTACTTACCAATTAATATGTAAATGTATATACATACATATGTAAATTTCTCTTATACATATCCACACATATGTACTTACCAGAGCTGGGCGATAAGGATTACATGTGCAATCGATTACACATAGGATTACGATTACATTAATCGTAATTTCAAGTTTTTTACGATTACGATTACAGTAATCGTAATTTTTATAACGACGATTACGATTACAGTAATTGTAATTTCAAGTTTTTGACGATTACGATTACAGTAATCGTAATTTTTGTAACGACGATAACGATTACAGTAATTGTAATTTCAAGTTTTTGACGATTACGATTACAGTAATCGTAATTTTTGTAACGACGATTACGATTACAGTAATTGTAATTTCAAGTTTTTGACGATTACGATTACAGTAATCCTTATTTTCTGTAATCTTAAATTACAAAATTTGAGAATTACATGTAAAAAATTATTAAAATTGCTTTTTGATACTAAACGGTGTAGGGAGGAAAATATGCTTGGCTCTGAAAGAAGTGCTAAAAACTACAAATAATTATGTAAAGCTTGCAATTTCACACATATTATATACATTTTGAAATATTTGCGGTTGAGATAGCAGCTTTTAGTGGGCTGGAGACAATGGCCTCATGCATAAAAATCGAGCTGTAGCTCACACAAATTTTCTTCGTAAAATGTGGATTTTGCATGTATAAAAAATTGTAATACATATGCTAGATTTTACTAAACAAATTACTTAGGTTTATCTCATAACAAAATTAAAAAGTAATAAAACCCCACTGCAACTTTTGAAGATGTAAATGGCCATAACTATGAAAAGCCAATATTAGATGAAGATTTTTTTGACTTCGGCGGTAAATACCTAACTATATATCTATATAACAACTTAATATATATTTTATTTAAAACTCAAAATACCTTTAGAAAACACTGATTTACCTGAAGTGGTAGTGGCACAAACATTATAGGAGAAGAATTTTTTAAATATTTGAACGATGCTGATAGTAGCCATGGCTGTTTTAAAAGATATCCTCTGATAAAGAAAGCATCTTTAAGATTCAGCACCCCGCTTACATCGTCAGCACCTGTGGAAAGGCTATTTTCGTTGGCGGGCATTATAAACAGTCCTCGACGCCATGCACTTTCCGATGTTTCTTTTGAAAAATTAGTTCTGCTTAAGGCTAATATTGAATATTATTGAATGTAAATTATCCAAACAGCAGTCTTAATTTTGTATCTTTATTATTTCCGCTAATTTTCTCTCTTCTTAATACACATCCCAGTTTTACTTGTTTACTTAATGTGTGAGAAATAAACACATATGTATGCATGTATGAAAAAATTATTATTATTTCTTGGAAAATGATGTTGGGCAAGTATATCACTGTTTTTTACACATTGTAATCCCAGAAAACGAGAACAGTAATCGTAATTTCAAGTTTCTTACGATTACGATTACAGTAATCGTAATTTTTGTAACGACGATTACGATTACAGTAATCGTAATTTTAAGTTTCTTACGATTACGATTACAGTAATCGTAATTTTTGTAACGACGATTACGATTACAGTAATTGTAATTTCAAGTTTTTTACGATTACGATTACAGTAATCGTAATTTTTGTAACGACGATTACGATTACAGTAATCGTAATTTCAAAATTTCTAAGATTACGATTACTGTAATCGTAATCATCTTGTAATCGTAATCCTTATCGCCCAGCTCTGGTACTTACCCACCCAGCCAGCAAGGTACCGTACATTTAACGAACATTGCGATTTACGAGCTGTTCTCGAATAAGAAAACAATAACAAAATAAACTTTTTTCTATCATGTCAAAAAAAAAAAAAAACGAAAAATTTCAAACTCAATATTTTAAAAGTATGTATGTTTGTAAAATTTCTACATTTACGATAAAAAAACGGACGTAAAAAGATTCATATACGAGCGCTTTTTCGATACATTTACGACACTCGTAGGCACTGAACATTTTAAAGCGAAACAGTATTCGTAGGCGAATCGTAAACGGCTATCATAAACGATATTTTATTAGAGTTTTCTGCGAGAAAACATCCGTTTACGAGCTCGTTTACGATGATTTTGCTGGCTGGGTACTTATGTACTTATAATTTATATATTTTACATACATTGAATGAACCCAATAAAAGAATAAAATAACAGAATTTAAAAATAAATAATAATAATGCATTTACCCAAAATGATCTCGTACTAAAAGTATCTTTTAATTGAAATATATTTAGGATTCACTATAGGTACATACATACATATGTATATTTTAAACCCGTTCAAATTAAACGAAAGTGGTTTGTTGTATTTCTTTACGAACAGCAATTCAATCAGGGAATTTATTGGTAAAATTGATTCTTATTTACCTATACACAAAATTTCTTATGTACATACTACTTATTTACTATAATACATGTATATCTACTCTAATTCCTACTTCTATGACATAGAATCTATGTAGATATGTACATATATGTATATGTTCGGCTAACTACGAACCGATGCAGATACACGAATCGGTCGCTTGGGCTATGTTAGTGGTCACTTTGAAAGTACTCCAACCTACCACAAATGGGGCATATAATCCAATGATTTTTGCAGGGCATATGTACATATAATACATATGTATGTATGCATACCCTGCAAAAATTCCGAGTACTCCATTCGCTAATCCATGGAGTGCTCGCTATGGACCAACCGCTTACTCCAGAACTTGCCACATTTCATACAAAAAATTTGGTCCATTTAACATTGCATGTCATTGCAATGGAGTATATACTCCAGTCCCGCTTAACAATCATATTAATCTATGGAGTACCTACATTGGATTAATTGATGGAGTACCTAACAGTTAGCCGAACATAACAACAAAAACCAAATGTTTATCGCGACGACGACGAATGACGTGTATACATTCAAACATATGTATGTATGTAGCTATGTATGGATACACATATCGTCTTCGTCGCGATAAAAATTTGGTTTTTGTTATGTTCGGCTAACTACGAACCGATGCAGATACACGAATCGGTCGCTTGGGCTATGTTAGTGGTCACTTTGAAAGTACTCCAACTTACCACAAATGGAGCATATAATCCAATGATTTTTGCAGGGTATGCACCCAAGTGCCTACCCTGCAAAAAATGCGATCACTCCGGGATACATCCGGGACAACTCGCAAGGGAGCATGCGATTACTACCCATTTGTATCTCTTTATATGGGTTGAAGTGTTCTCTTTTGTTTGAGCATGTCCTATGAAGAGACTAATTGTACCCAGTTTGTACCCGAACGGGTAGCAAATGCGCACAATTGTACCCGTTTTGTACCCGAACAGGTAGCAAATGCGACACATCCATTTGAGCGACTAATTGTACCCGTTTGATACCCTTTCGGGTACAATTCGTCTACAATTAGTATACATATGTACCCGTTCGGGTACAATTGGGAACAATTGTAGACTAATTGTACCCGAAAGAGAGCGCTCCCGGACAAATCTATTTAGAGACTCGTCGCACACTTTTTTACAGGGTATGCACATACATACATATGTATGTATGCATGTACGTACGGCGTAGCACAAACGTAAATACGACAATCAGAAATACATATGTATATATGTACATACATATCTACATATTTGGCGTCAGCATACAATTTGGCTGTTGTTGCACTTTTGGTGCATTTTATACATTTTTGTGTTTTAAGTTACCGAGAATGTACTTGAATATTTCTGATATGCTACAGTATTTTTGATTCTAAATAAATTTTTGATTCGAATCAAATTATTGAGAATCACAAATCAAATTTATCTTTGATTTGAAAACAGTTTGAATCACCAATCAGAGGGTATTTTTGATTCTTTTGAGAAATGAATCACAAATAAAAATTATCTTTGATTTGAAAATAATTTGAATCACGAATCAAGTTGATTCTTTATTTGAAAGTTGATTTTAAATCAAAATTGATTCGAATCACGCAACGCTGCTTTATCGTCCAATTGTCCATATTTTCCATTAAATTTATTGGCGCTCATATTAAGTTCATATATATTATTCTGTGCTTAGATCAATCGCTTTTGCTACGGTTTTTATAGTTTTTACGCCTTTTATGCTTCATATGTATCTACATACATATGTATGTATATGTATATGTATGTACATATGTATTATATTTATGTATTTGTATATATATGAAGATATATACAATATTCCATCCTTTTGTCTCCTAAATATCACCAATTGCCACAGCTATCATTAGCGGAACCTCTAAGATGCTTTTGTCACGCATGCAATTCCCGCTAAAGCACTCCCATCCTTTTTCCCCACCCACAATTTGTTGATAAAAATATTTCAAAATAAAACATGTTTGAGCAACATGTTTGAAACACACGCATTCTTTTAACAATATGTTGCAAACCTAGTAAATTACAATTACATACCCTGCAAAAAATGGCTCAGGAATAAGAAATAATTAAGCTATACTACTTGTTGTTATGCGCTAGAAAAACTGTCTGTCTCCTACATGTTAAAATTTCATTCGGTTATTACATAACTGCATATAAATTCTCTTAAGCCTATCACTGAGTTCATGGTCGTAAAATTACGCCAGACATGCATTTGTTTTTGCTTGAAATGGTTATAGAAATATATTCTGTCAAATGAGAATAAGTAGACGCTAAAACGAAAAATGAGAAAAAGCAAAAAAAAACTAATTTTGGAGCATCGCCTCCGATACAAAATTCAAATGACAAGAAAAAAATGTTATTACAAAATATAAATGCCAACTTCAACAAATGCTACCTTTCACTCGAATTTAAATGACATTGTCTATTTAAATTGGAGTGAAAAATGCTGCTGCCATAATATTGCTAGCATGTTGCGCAACCTTTTCACGGTAGGAGCTCAGTACAACTTTAGCCTAGTATTGAGTTCACCGCAGTGAAATTTCGCCAGCAACATGCATTTATTTTGCCGTGAAATGTTTCAAGAAAAATTCTTTGTCAAATGAGAATAAATGCCAAAACGAAAACTGAGCAAATGTAAAAAGAAAATATTTGGAGCATCGCCTCAGTACTAACTTTCAAATTTTGGCCAATAAAAAATTTATATACAAAATATAAATTTCAATTTCAACAAATGTCACTTTTCGCTCGAAAATAAATGGCATTGTATATATAAATTGGCGTGAAAAAATGTTGCTGGCATAATGTTGCTAGAATGTTGCACAACGTTTTCACGGCAGGAACTCAGTACAACTTTGTCGTGAAATATCTGTGAAGGCATGTTTCAGGACCAGTTTTTTTTGTATGGATTTTGACAGCAGTTTCACGTAAAACTCGAACTTAGTACTACGCTTTACGTTTTATACAAGAAATTATACATTTATGAACTAAAAGAACTGTAGTAGAAATTTCAGTCCTTATTTTAAAGGCCTTATCACCGTATGAAATAAGCCTTCTATAAGGCTTAATTTTTTTTGAGGGTATGTACATGTGAATCTGTAGCATTTCTGGAACAGATGACTTTTGTTTATAGGACACAAAAACCGCCATCCCAGAGAACATTATCTGATCATAGTTGAAAAGAAAAACCGAAAATACCGACAAGTAAAAGGGAATTCTCCCCCAAAGCCACAAAAAACGAAAGAAAACCACCTCCCCACCGGCATTCAAATGCAACACGAACAACGAACCGGAAAATTTGTTTTTCTTTGCGGTTGGCGAACAAAATGTTGGTGATGGTTGGTTGGTTGGTTGCTTAGCGAGATTTCAAATTTGTTGCTTCAGTTTGCCGCGAAGTCTACAATTGTGAAGTCGTTTTGTGGTTTACCGGTTTATTTGTAAAATAACGTAATATTCTCTGAACACGCGTCGGCCGGAAATACATATATAAACGGAAGTGTGAATCGCTTGTAAGAAGACCGTTAACGGGTGGAAGTGAGACTGGTTATGTGGGAGGGTGTATTTTTATGAGTTGTTGGCGGAAGGAGAGATGGAGGTTTTAGTGCGAATTGAGTGCGTGACAAAAGCATCTTAGTGGAGTTGCCCCTTATGACAGCTGTGGCAATTAGAAATACATATGTATGTATGTGCAAGCGAAGAAAGTAAGGTTTGTGCGTGCATTTGCAAAACAATAACTAATTTACTTGGTGGCCTGAATCACTTGTTGGAATAAAGATTTTCGATTTTGAATGTTAATGTTTTAAAATAAGTTTAAAATATAAAAAGTACATATGTACCTATGTGTGAAGAAAATAAAAACGGTAAAGGTGAGCGATGAAAATTTAATACAAACCAATAACCAGAATCGGAGTGTATATCTGTATATGTATACTTACATAAGTAAACAGTTAGTTTTGCCGCAAAGGAAACAACTGACATTTGAAAGTGTTTTAAAAGGAAAAAAAAAATTATAATTATCTGATAAAAAATATTAGATATCTTCCATATATTGACATACATATATACACACATACCGATTGATAACTCAATTTATAGATATCGCAAGACATTGCCTCTTGAAATCAAAGAAAAACGCAGCCCAAATGCAGCCAAATATGGGTCAGTTTGATTACGCGTTGATAAAGCAAATAAAAAATAAAATGTAAAATGTGTTCAATAAATATTTGAGCTTAGAGAAAGATTAAAAGAATATGTGGTCTGAATATCACTGAGTTCGATGATTTACAAATAAAAAAAAAAAACAAATAGCCGACAAAGGCGCGACATGAAAGAGTGTGTGAAAGTGTCATAAAGTCAAGTTGAGTAAAAAATAAGAAAGAAAAAGTAGAATAATCAAACACCAAAGATCAACGACTTTTTGACGACCCAAAAATCTACTGAGGTAAGTTTTCGCATTTCAATTATTTTTTTGAGAGCTAAACAAAATAAAACTGACTAACTATCAGGAATCATTTTTTTTTTTCTTTCGAAGGATAGTTGTCTTTGGAAACACAGTTGCCAGAATAGTTGCTTACATAAAATACAGATTGAAGACATAATTCAAAATACCTACTTACTGTGTAACCTAAATCAAACGCACGCCGTCAATTTACTGTCAAAAATTTCTCATGCCCATACAACTTGTATGGGAGTAACCGAAATTGAACGGCGTGCGTAAAAAGCAAATTCGACGCCCAATTTTTGTTTTGCGTGACAGTTGAAATTAAGCATTGTGGGTGATTGTTTGCAAAAAAATTGACACTTGCTTTTGATATCGTGTCTGTTAGGTACATATTCCACAAAATAACAAGATTTTCTCTGATTTTCTGTATTTTTCTATTTCTTTATCTGAACACGCACGCAAGTCAATTTCGGTTCAACGCATATGAAAAATTTGCGTGCGTGCGTTAAATTGACGACTTGCGTTTGATTTAGGTTACACAGTAAATTAAAACCTTTTGAAGACATGCTTTTGTTTTACTTTTATCAGCTACATACATATGTACATATTTATAAAATCTATTACATTTCATTCATTTTACACATGTACCCCATCAACCCTATTACCATCCACAGCAATGCAATTAAAACAAAAAATGCCGGCAAATTCTTGTTGTCTTACATACTTGCGCTAGATTAAATCGGCTTAGCGCTCAAATACCTTTCGCTTAGCATAATGCTGTAAGTTTAGCGCAAACTTTTCGCGGCAAGCACTTTTCGATGGTGTTAATATAAGCCGCTGAATACTAAGGGGTATATGTGTAGGTATGTAAATTAAAAAAATATATTTTATTGAAATTTTAAAGCTTTCCTCTGCCAGTCAAGGAGCGTATTTCACAATGCAGAAAATTCATCACCCAGTAAAAGTTATATCTCTAAACAACCCAATTCCCAATATGGAATGATCAACATTTTTGTACGAATGGGAACCCAATAAAAATAACAAACCAAAAAAGTTTGTGCAAAAGTCAATAAATGCAAAAAGCGACGTAACTTTGTAACAAACAAAATAAAATTTAATCTTTTAAATGACAAAGTTTTTAAGAATGGTGCGCTTTTTTAATTTTCAAGAAACATTTAAAAGCTTACACAAAAAGCTTACCTAAAAAGCAACAACAACTTAACCTTAAAACAAATAAAACTTAACAAATATTAACAGCAGCATCACCCAGTGGAAAAGGCAAAAAAGTGAAGCAAAAAAACTAAAGTCAAACAGAAACTGTTAAGAAAGTTTATTTCACTGCGACGAGTTTAATCAAGCGCATGAAATGTTTTATTTTGTTTTCTTTCGTTCATCATAAGCGCCATTTCGCCGCACCACTTTATCAGTGCTTTTTGTTTCTGATCCTCCTGTTTCGCTTGCTTTTATTAAGTATTCCATCTGTGTGCCACCCAACAACGCTAACTTTTCGATGACAAATAATGATGTCTATCGAATCGAAACATCTTTAACCTGCCAACATTTTTTTTGGCGCTTTTGTTCTTTACATTTTTTCGGCTGTTGCAAGAAGCACGCTCAGTGGCAATGAAGAATATCTCCGCGTAAAAGAACGCTGCTCCAACTTACTTCAACTCACTTGAAACGAACGGCGGGCGCGCTGTCGTGGAGCATCGTCATGGTCTTTGTCATCTTTCCTGTCGCCTGATTTGGCAGTAATTATGCTAATTCAATGAAATCAATGAAATATAAATAACGATACAGTTGCCTCTTCTTGATATGTTGACAATAAAACTGTTGCTGTAGAGCTTCGTTTGGGTGGCGCTGGGGCGTTGCAATAGTTTGTAATGCTTGTTTGATGGTGCCAAAAATAATTTGATAATCACATTTTGCAACTACACTGTACAACATCACTTCTTTGTACAAAGACTTTGTCTGAAATTTGTTTGAAATTTTATGGCGAATAACACTGGTCGACAAGTTTTTGTTACAGAAATAAAATTCTACTTTTGTTAAAGATTTCGGCGCGCTGAATCCGAATCTGAAGTCGGATTTTCGCCAATACGTACAGTTTTTGAGATATTCATGTCTAAAGGGGCCAAAAACGCGATTTTTGGCTATATTCACTCCTCAATATCTTTTAAATTACTTACTTATTTTAAAAATTGATTAAAAGCTATTTAAAACGCGGACATTTCTCTTGAAGAAACCGTTTTAATATTTCGGATATAATTCTTGTAACTTGCAATATTTCACATTAAGCTTCATTAGTTTTGGAATATTTTCTCCATACAAAAATAATTAAAAATTTTGAAGCACGCTTTTAGGCAGTTTATTATATTATGGACGTATGTAAGTGACTTCGTTAAAAAAATTGTTCTGCTGAGCAACTACAAAATAATTACAAATGCGCCTATAACATGCTACAAATGCTGCCGTTGTTTTCGACGACAAATACCTTATTGTGCAAAAACATATATTACCACATACCTAAATTAGATATCCGAAAAATTAAAACGTTGTCTTCAAGAGAAATTGCCGTGCTTTCAATAGCTTTAATCAATTTTTAAAATAAGTAAGTAATTTAAAAGATATTGAGGAGTGAATATAGCCAAAAAACGTGTTTTTCCCCCATTTGGGTATGAATATCTAAAAATCTGTACGTATCACAGAAAATCTGACTTCAGATTCGGACTCAGCGCACCGAAATCCTTTAGAAAAGTAGAATTTTATTTCTGTAACAAACATTTGTTGAAATTTTGTCGACCAGTGTAATTTTCTAGCATATTTTAACCCTTTAGCGACCAACAAAATACCATTTTTTCAGAATTTTAAAAAAAGGCATCAAAATTGCCGATTCGTGGCGGCGTCGGAGGCTTAAAGTATTCTACGAAATTAAAGCTCGGACAATTTTACTATATTTTTACCCACAACTCATTTCTATACGATATGCATTTTAAGTCTTTATTTCATTTACTATTTGAAAATCACTAAATTCCGCAAATTTAAAGTGGTAATAAAAAAAATTAGTTCATGCAGAAAACCAGTTTTAGGGGATTTACTATATGGATAGTATGGAAATTTCCGCTCCCGAAAAAACCCCCCACTTTGTGTTACAGCGTTATGGAGTGTTTCGTTTTTTGCTTGTAATTTTTCTTTAACTTTTGATAGATTTTGGCGCTGGTTTGACTAAGCGCCTTGATTTTTTTTATGGAATTTCTCGTTCACTTAAAATATCAATATTTGCCATGACTTACCAAGCTGAATATTAAATATCATATACATATGTAATAGAGACAAGTAGGTAAATAAAAAAAAAAAAAAAGAAAGCGTGAGTAACGAGTACTCATGAACATTGATGTGTAAACAGTTTCGAAATCGGATTCTATTCCCTTTCCTTTATTCCTTTTTTCCCCTGGTTTTCTATGGATTAAAATGCGACTATCGTTTTTATAATTTTTTGTTGTCATTGTCACGGCTCCATTTTGTTGTTTTTGTTTGTTTTGGCGTTTGGTTTTTGATTTTTGAATTCTGATTTTGATTTGTTTGGTTTTGGTCAGAAACATGCAAGATCATTCGGGACCACGTTTGACCCATATCTCGGGGCTCTGCGCAGAAGTCCTGCTCGAGACCTTTCATTTGATACCAATATTGCTCTGAAACATGCAAGATCATCCGGGTCCTCGTTTTGACCCATATTTCGGGACCCGACCTAGGAATCATAAATAATAGGGCTCCCTGTAGAAGCCCTGCTCAAAACGTTTAATTAGATACCAATATTGCTCAGAAACATGCAAGATCCTCGTTTTGACCCATATCTCCGGACCCGACCTAGGAACCATAAGGAATAGAGCTCCCTGTAGAAGGTCTGCTCAAAACCTTTCACTTCATACAAATATTTCTCAGAAACATTCAAGGATCATCCGGGTCCTCGTTTTGACCCATATCTCTGGACCAGACATAAGAATCATAAAGAATAGAGTTCCCTGTAGAAGGCCCGCTCGAGACCTTTCATTTGATACCAATATTGCTCAGAAACATTCAAGGATCATCCGGGTCCTTGTTTTGACCCATATCTAGAGACCCGGCCTAGGGGTCACAATTAAAAGAGCTTCATATCGAAATCCTGCTCAAAACGTTTCATTAGATACCAATATTGCTCAGAAACATGCAAGACCATCCGGGTCCTTGTTTTGACCCATATTTCGGGACCCGACCTAGGAATCATAAAGAATAGGGCTCCCTGTAGAAGCCCTGCTCAAAACCTTTCATTAGATACCAATATTACTCAGAAACATTCAAGTATAATCCGGGTCCTCGTTTTGACCCATATCTCGGGACCCGAGATAGGAATCATAAAGAATAGAGCTCTCTGTAGAAGGCCTGCTCAAGACCTTTAATTTGATACCAATATTGCTCAGAAACATGCAAGGATCATCCGGGTCCTCGTTTTAACCCATATCTGGAGACCCGGCCTAGGGGTCACAATTACAAGAGCTTCAAATCGAAGTCCTGCTCAAAACGTTTCATTAGATACCAATATTGCTCAGAAATATGCAAGATCCTCGTTTTGACCCATATCTCCGGACCCGACCTAGGGACCATAAGGAATAGAGCTCCCTGTATAATGTCTGCTCAAAACCTTTCACTTGATACCAATATTTCTCAGAAACATTCAGGGATCATCCGGGTCCTCGTTTTGACCCATATCTGGAGACCCGGCCTAGGGGTCACAATTAAAAGAGCTTCATATCGAAGTCCTGCTCAAAACGTTTCATTAGATACCAATATTGCTCAGAAACATGCAAGTCCATCCGGGTCCTTGTTTTGACCCATATTTCGGGACCCGACCTAGGAATCATAAAGAATAGGGCTCCCTGTAGAAGCCCTGCTCAAAACGTTTCATTAGATACCAATATTTCTCAGAAACATTCAAGGATCATCCGGGTCCTCGTTTTGACCCATATCTGGAGACCCGGCCTAGGGGTCACAATTAAAAGAGCTTCATATCGAAGTCCTGCTCAAAACGTTTCATTTGATACCAATATTGCTCAGAAAATTAGATAGGTAGATGTAGGTATGCATATCCATACATTTGCATACATGTTCAAACAGGTTGGGCCTTTTTATTTTGTCTATTTGTCGCATTGTTGCACAAAACAACAACAACAACAACTTCGCTTCGCTTCGTTGTTGATATTTACATTTGCACGGCTATGAATGCAAGCATTTGTAAGTACATGCCTAGCTACCTACCTACCACTGCCAAGCGATTCACACGGACGCAGCAGTGCACTAACACAAAGGTCATTTACGTTTACGCGTAAACTTTACCTGTTTTTCGAAATCACTCGTAGCTACAGCAAAGATGTTTACACATCAAAAATACCTTAAATGAAATGAAGGTAATAAAATAATACATTAACAGCAAAATTGTATGTATGCGAATTAATAAATTGCCAATATTGGCAGGCATTGTCGTGTTTATTGCAGTCATTACAACATTTGATGAGTTTTGCATATTAAAACAGCTTTGGCAAGCCAAAAGTGAAAAACCAAGAAAAAATTAATTATTTTTGTTATTGACGCATTTCTTTTTGCTTGACAAACAAAAAAAAAAAACAAAAAAAAAAAACAAACAAAAACACGAAAAGGTTTAAATTTAACGTGTTACGACCTACACTGTTTGCAAATAAATGTTTCTTTTTATGATGAGCCGTAAAACAGAAATATTAAGCCAAGCGAAACTGCACCCTTTTGCCGACCATTTGCAAATATACACACTTTGCTGACTGGCTGACGAATAGCTTAAACGTCCATGTAATATAAGTCTCTCTACCTTTCTCATTGCCTTTCTACTCCACAAATATGCCACGCTGCGATCCGTTGTGTGGTGCAAGGGAAAAACCCCCAATGCCTTTATGGCTACTTTGGCACATCTGTCATTTAGCGTAGATGGCGTTAACAAAACACCGCAGCAGAGGAAACGACACTAATAAAATCTGCTAAATTGGCGTTTACATTGTAATTGACTGCGTTTGGACATTTTTGTTTTGGTTTTTGTTTGTTTGAAGTGAGCATTTTGTGGCCGGAAGTTGGAGTCCCGAGTTCGGCGGAAATCGAGTAATGAGAGGTTGTTGGAATGATACGATGGTGAATTATTGGATTCCACATGGTGTTTGTAGTTAATTAGAAAGGACTGGCGTCCATCTGGGTATCTACTTGGCCTAAATTGTATAAGAAACAGAAGAATGATACCAAATAGGTATCTATGTATTAAACAAACAAGTTTATTTGTTAACGACTTGCTTATTTTCTAAACTAAGAAGAACATTAGCCGTGTTTCACATACGGTGATCCTAACCCAGATAAAAATTTTTGCATGTAAATGCAACAACAAAGATTTCAGCTCGATTAAACCAGATAAATTGCTGGTTCAATTTCTGATCCGCCCTGTTCGATTTGTTTTTTCCGTGCTGATTTGGCAGCACAGTGCTTTTTTGATTTGGCAGAACTGAAAAGTGACATTTGTGTATGTATACATATATATACATATACCCTGCAGTAAATTTGTTTCACTGCTAAATGATCATTGATCATTCTTTGTTGAATATTCATCACAATCGTTTTGCGTTGGTGCAAGCGTGCAAGCTATATTGAAAAAGCCAAACGATATATCATCTAGGCGGTTATAAACCCACGAGCCAGCTTGTATTTCGGTAGGTTTTTTGACATTCGGCAGCTTTTCTGATAAATTTTCAATTTGACAACTATAAAACAAATTATATTTAAAATAAAAAATGTATGGAAATACAAATTTCAAATTTGGCTCTTGTAAGCTTCTGCTTTGGACGTAAGGGGAAAGAAGAAGTCCGGAAGAAAAATTATACTGCGCACTGGCTTCTCCTTATAACATGGAATACATAGCTATCCCGCCATTTGAGTTTCATAATTTATTTCAGAATTTAAATTCAAATTTCCAAAAAAATAATTTTTGAAATAGTTATTTTCATTTAGTTTGAAGTTTAAAGTCAATCAAATTGTTTTTGAGGGAGTGTTTGTCTCTTTTCAACGTACAGAAGAATTGTTTTTGCGCTATTATAACTCTGACGAGTTTTATGGCCGAGCTTCTCTCCCAATTCGAGGTGTGCTCCTTTTGTTTTTCCTACCATTGGACAGTCATATAGGTATGAGGAAAGCAAGCCATTTATTTGAAAAAATTCAGCAGCCTTTATATGAAAGCATTCACTGATGCCTCCTCATGATGAATTTCATCAGTGATTCATAAAGGATTCATTTCAGATTTTTACTGCTGAGTATATGTTGTATATGTTTCTTCTTCTTTTTAGTTCTTTGCAAGTGCAGCCAAATTTCATTATGAGCCGGATTGTTTCAGTAAAAATTTATCTTAACCCAGACCCAGATGTAATAACTGAAATGCCCCTATTATTATGATACATTTTTTTTTATGATAAACTTCTTCATTTATTTTTTTTATGTCTTTTCATATCAAATGTCCTCGTATTTTCTTAAAATATCTACATTCATACATAACACATAATTCGAATTTACTATTTGCGATTTAGATAAAAAAAATATGGATGATTGTCAGCAAGTTTTGGATTAGAACAACAACTTTGTCCATTAGTATAAACAAAGCAACAAAATACAATGGTAAAATTGAGCGAGAAAAGTTTTTAGAACAATTTGTTTATAGTTTTGCATAGAAATTTCATTGCTTTTCAACATACAGATAAGCCAAATAAAGAGCAAAGCATATGCAGTCTCTATTCCCTTAAAAACACATACACAACAGAAAAGCCATTCTAACATCCATATAAAGCGTAAAGTTGCACAAAAATAAAATTAAAAATATAAAATAAGTTGAAAAAACAAATTGCATAAAAGTAATACAATAGAAAACACATGATATGGCTTCTGCTATTTTTAATGGTTTTATTGGTGCTTTCCTGGTCCAATATTTGTTTCTCCATTTCGATTTTTATGCGATTTTATTTGCGCGATTAGTTTGTGATTGTTATAGTTTAGAAATGGGCATAACATTTATACATACATATCAGTGGCGGCGCTAGCACAAATTGGCTTTGCAAGCCTATGTATGAAGCATAACCATTAGCTATTTATATAATTTTCTATGTTGCATTATCTGAGGGCCGTTTACTGAACCTCTGATTAACGCTAATCGGGGGGGAGGGGGGTGGTAAAGGTCCGGTTAAGCTATGTACTGCATTATCGACCACAAGTTAAATGTATGGTTTGACGAAGTCCATAATGATCGGGCTTTAACAGTGGTTAGCGTTAATCAGAGGTTGAGTAAACGGCCCTGAATGCGGTTCCGTCATTGACTTTGATTAAATTCCTTTTGCATATTTAGTATATTTTTTATATTCATAATAATAATACAATGGCGCTATTATAGGTTAGGTTAGGTTAGGTTGAGGTGGCTGTCTCCGCAATTCATGAAAGCGAGGACACACTTAGGCCGAGGTGGCCCATTGTGATACCACACGGGAGCCCTAGCTTCCTTATCCCTGTTTACAAACCTTTCCGGAAAAATTAGATTCAAAAGTATGATAAGATTAGATGCCCGTGAAGCTAAACCAGCGCGTTTGTTTCATGAAGCGCAGAAAATCTAGTGTCCTTGCATTTTCCATCTCCGCCAGGCACTCGAAAAAGTGTTTATGGAGGAAGCGGTACCTGGATAGCGACAGTGCGGGGCAGTGGCATAGATAGTGCTCAACACTCTCTATTTCCTCCACGTCCCTACAGCTGCGGCAGAAGTCGTTTTTATATAGGCCCATGCGAGAGGCGTGAGTGCCCATAAGACAATGGCCTGTTAGAAGTCCCACCAGCGGACCTATAGAGAGCCGATTCAGATGCAGCACCGATACAGACCTAGCCTCATCCAGTCTAGGCCAGATTTGCCTAGAAATCACACAAGTTGACTCCTTGGCCCATCTAGCGTTAGCCTGTTCAATGGAGCGAGATCTCAACCAATGCTTGCATAAGTTAAGCGGGGGGCCAACCCATGCCGCAGATGTGATATCCTGCAAGCTTGTGCCTTCCCTTGCCAACTCATCTGCAATGCAGTTGCCCCGAACGTTGCTATGGCCTGGAACCCAAATGACGTTCAGGTCGCACCTTTCGGCTAGTTTGTTCAAAGACTCCCTACATTTCATTGCAACTATAGATGTAGCATTGTTACTCTGTAAGGATTTTATGGCAGCTTGGCTGTCAGAGAAGATTTTGATAGAATTTATGTCTGGCAGATCTGTCAGGCGACGAGCTGCTTCCCATATGGCTATGAGCTCAGCCTGATAGACGCTGCAGTGATCAGGTAGGCGCAAACTTACTTTCAGATGAAGCTTTTCGCAGAAAAACCCACTTCCAACTCTATTGTTCAATTTAGAGCCGTCCGTGTAAATGTGCAGTGTATTAGGGTCGGGATCCCTTAAGTTCTTCCACTCGCTCCTCTCCGGGATTCTTGTGGCGCTATTATAACTCTGACGAGTTTTATGGCCGAGCTTCTCTCCCAATTCGAGGTGTGCTCCTTTTTGTTTTTCCTACTAATTGGGTGGACCTACAGTTTTATGCCGGCTCCGAACGGCGAATGCATTTTTTGTGAGAAGCTTTTTCATGGCAGAAATACTCTCAGAGGGTATGCCGCCCACTGCCGAGAGATGACCGCTGCTCTTAAAAAACCCAATAATTGGATTTTTACTAATTGAAAAATTGTTTTGGTGTTTTGCTCGGACCGTGGTTTGAACCCGAGACCTCTGGCACAGCAGGCGAGCACTCTACCCAATGCACCACAGCGTATGAAACTGAATGTTTTGGAATAAATCGAGAAAATGAAGTTGATGAAGAATAATTAAGCTTTGATATACAATGGATAGTATGAAGATATTGACATTGTACATATATGACTTTTGCTGTTTTAGCTGCACCTACTTTTGGTCAGCACATCCAAAAGTCTGGCTCAGTCGAAAGTAAATTCAAATTCTTCACCATTACTTAGAACGTGAATTATCTACAAAAGCGGAGGAGAAGTTATTATTAGAATTATTTGGTAAAAATTCAACTGAATTGATTGATGACGCCAAGCTTATAGAGATATCTCTGAATTTCACACGAAGGCACAGAGCTATTTTTAGTTTCCTTATACCTCTCAATAGCAATTTCAGTAGTAGCAAGTGGTTTTGCTTATTATAGCACTATAAGAGAATATCTAAAAAATTCGTGCTGTAGTGATTGAAAAACTGAAGTCGAATTAGCAAAAGTCTTGAAATGTTTAATTTTATTTTATTCTGTTTTTTTTCGCATAGAAATTTAATGTGAAAAATATAAAAAGTGGTTTGCTACTTTTTTTCAATTTAACTCTGAAAATAAGCAAATTAACTTCTTCTTAGAGAAAGCGAGAAAGCAAGATATATTATTCTCTTTTCAAAAAGTCTCGTGAAAGCCCATGTGTGGAACTGTTAAAGCATGCTCACTAACACAGATTGTGCTGTGATTGGCTGTACAAACAAAATGAACGTGAATGTTATTGGAGGGCTAACACGCCATCAAAATTTAAATAGTAAACACATTTCAAACGTAAACTAATCAGATTTTAACGAAATTCGTAAAGTGAAATGAACGAAAATACTTAGGCAAACCGGGCTTTTCGGCATGTATAAAGCGTCCGCCACTGGTACATACATATGTAGGCATATCGCATAGATATGGCACTTCTGCTTCAACTTGGTCACCCTACACTGGTCACCCTACACTGCACTGCAAACGAAAAGCTAATTGATTGGCGACAAAGTAAAGAGTTGAAAGAAACTTTGAAATTTTCGATTCGTATCCATGCCATGGTTCATTTAGCTCAAAATCAAAGTTTATTTTTCAATCGTTGAACAAATTGTTCTATATAAACACAAAATACAACAACAAAGTGCAGAGGTAGCCAGCCAAATTAACTTAAAACTGCCAATGCTCAATAATTAACTCGGCTGCAAGTTTAATCATGAAGAGAGAGAGACCGAGAAATCTAAGTCAAGTTATTTAATTTTAGTTTATAAACTTAAATTAATATTATCGAGATAAAATGAGTACGAAATTTACGAAGTTTCAAGATAAAACTTAACAACAAAGCACACTTAATGATTAAAACAAGCAATCAAAAGAAAGAAAATGCGGTGGGCGGCGGCATGTAATTGGCAGCTGAATTAACTTTTGCTAAACTCCGACAGATTCGAGAAATTTGTGCAAAAATTTTGGCTTATTTTATTTTTTAATATACACATTATACCCAGCTGCGCTAGAAAATTTATCTTATATATAGATAACTATGCCTCAGGAACAGCCTAAAAAATTCTTACAAGGAAACAGGCTCTTCAATTGGCTGTGTACCAAAAAATTTCAGCTGGCAGGTATTTACTTTCGAACGTTAGATATTTTAAAAGGATTTAAGCTGTTTTGTTCACTTTGACTTTTGAAATGTACTAGAAGCTTTAATGCTTTCACTGCACGAACATCAACAAAACAGGCAAAAAAGCCATCATATGTATGTAATTTGCTGCCCCCTTATTGAGCTTAGGTACATACATATATGTTGACCGATAAGTTCGATTTACGGCAGAAAGCCAAACCAGCGACATTTGTCGCCTTTATCTGCCACTGGCATTGTCCTCACACAGCTCTTCTCGCAATCATTGTTAATGTCGACAGAGATAGCGATGGCGGCGGCAGTAGAAGCGAATAGAATATGCCACTGTGGCATGCTGCAGCACACACCGTTTTAACACTCAACATTAACACTCGCCACATAACATTGACAGCCCCACTAAGTAGATACATCTTCTATAGTACATAGTACAACCCTAAGCAGCACACTTTTATTTTTCTTTCTTTGTTATTAATCTACTCACTCTCATCAACAAAGTATTCCCCAATCACTTGAGTACATTTCCATTGTACCTACTTGCTTGGCGAGCACATTCACACCCTTCACACTGTCACCTTCTCGCACTTCTTCGTCGGTCGCACAATTCCACGACGACCCTCATCATTGCCATTTAGCGCATCGCATTCCAGCTGCTCCGCCAGCACATTTAGCTTTTTACTTGCCACACTTTGTTGCAGATTACTGTTTTTGCCATCCCTTCAGAATGTGCTGCTGTTTTTGTTTTTTTTTTGTGCCACATTCGTCGCTTTTGGGGATGCATTTTATGTTTGGCTTTATCTCTATTTAACCTGCCGTGAAATGCTGCCGAATAACTTCGATAATGAATTTGTACTTTTTTGTCGTTGGTCGTTACAAATACTTACTTATTGCTTCCAATTTATCTTTTCAAATGCTACCAATCTGCGTAAAATGGAGTAAGACTAATTCTTTGATGGATTGCTATAAGCTGATTTTAGTTTAATATCTAGCTATTAAGAGGGCGAAAAATTGGAACTAAAGGGCGGTAATGGAAGGCCAAAGCGGGTGGAATGTTAAAAAGAACAAAAGTAGTGGTAGGCAAAATTAAGGTTAGGTTGGCAGGGAATGTATGGAATTTCCGTTAAGAATGTGCCCTCAAATGTGTTGCCAACGTTTAAATGGAAACTGAGAATGTTAAAGATAACAGTCTTCCTTCCTGTCATAGCTTTCTTGTTGCATTCTAATTAAAAGATTTGGTCGTGGACGAAGCCCCAAAAAAAGCCCTACAGCCCGTTGCTCAACAGATGTCGCTCTTCTACGAAACATACTGTTATAAATATGACAACCTCGAGAAATACTCTTCTGATGAAATGATTGACTGATCGGACTGATAGAGATGATGTTGCTACAAGTGCTAATGAAAACCAAAAATCACAGAAAAACACGAGCAAGAACTTTTTGTTTGTTTAAATGATTTCGAAAAATAAAAGCAGGAAATAAATGCTGAGCGCACTGAAGTGAAGATCAGCAACGTAGACAAAAACTATGGCATGTGAGAACGCAGAAAGAATAACAAAAAACAAACAGAAGGAAAACAACAAGACAACAAAACCAGCAAAGACTAATGAACCCTTCGATCAAGAAAAAAAAAAAAATGAGAAGCCGAGATCGTCAACCAGCGAAACGCCATACATAGGCGAAGTATAGAATAAAGTATTTAATACTTTTCCAATGGTATGTTTGAAAATTATAATCGTTATACTACTCCAATATTATATGCTATGCTAGTTGTATTTTATTCAAAAAACTCAATTTCATTAAGGCCTTAAGAACTATTAAAATAAATATTTCTCTAAATAAGGCTTCGGCAAGCTGAAACTGATCAAGTTTTCCGCGTGGCTAGGGATGGCAAAAAAATTTAATAATCGATTAACCGTTTTTTTAGGTTAATCGAAAGGGTTCGATTATTAATCGCGAATAATCGTAGGGAATTAACCGATTATAACCGTTTTTCGATTACAATTACTGATAAATTAATACGTAGTACCCCAAGAGGACAAACAAGCTAATTTTTATACATACTATGTATGTGTGTTCGTTTTTATTATAATAATAAAAAATCGTAATTTCAGCGAAAAAATCGTCAATACTAAAAACACGTTATAAACAAAAAAGTGTCGGCTTTCCACTAAGAAAGCGCACCACGAAAAAAAATTACTTTTTCAGGGGCTCTCAGATATCTCAAAACTGAAATCAAAACTTGCAGGAAGTTTACAGTTTACGAGATAATTGTCGTTAAGGTTAGATGGATCCATAGATATTACCCCAGAGAATTATGTCGGCTGAGGATTATTTTTTTTAAAGCGCGGCTGAAGGCCGCCAACGCAAAATATTGTTCTACACACATACATATATGCATTTTCTCGTTTTAATACGTGCTTTTATCTCGGAAATAAATCGTAGTTTTCTTGTTTTGTTTGGTAAATTTTAAAATCTTAACAACAAATATCTTGTAAACTACAAGCCTCCGGAAATTTTTGATTTCAGTTCCAAGTCCTGTGAGAGCCCCTCTACCCCCCTGAAAAGGTCATTTATTTCGGGGCGTTGTTCCTTAATGGAAAATTTTCCCAAAAACAATTTTAAGGAGGTACGAATTAATACAAATTCGTATATAAATGAAATCATATTTAAAAAAGCTGTGCACATTTATCTGCACATTGCGCTTACTTAAATAACATCATCAATCATTCATTAATATATTATATATATATATAATTTACAAAATATAAGGATTTATTCCATGAAGATAACCATTTAATTATTGTACTGAGATAGTTTAAATTTTTAATAATGCCACTTTCCTTAAAAAAATATACAATAAACGAAAAAATCGTCATTTATTGAGAAAAATCATTGCATAAAATCGTCAATACGGCAACGCTGGCTGGAGGGAACGTATATTGCGATTTTTTGGATATACTCACAAAACCGTAGGTAACTGAATTCGGACTCGAATGAAAAGGCGGTAATTCTCGATTATTTCCTTTCGATTATTTTCGACTTTAGAGGAAAAAGGTTAATCGAAAAAATAATCAAAAGGAAAAAACCGATACATTTTAACCGTTAACCGAAAGAAATTAACCGATTATAATAGTTTTTCCGGTTATAGTTGCCATCCCTACGCGTGGCCTTTTCAATGTGAAAATTAATCTTGTAGATTTTTTAGTGTTTTTCATTTTTACTGCTGCTGCTGCTTAACGCCTATCTGCGCCGGTAGTTAATTGCGTCAATTTATGCTAAACTAGCTAAATTCGGAAATTTACGACTTTGCTTTACAACTTAAGTAGCGTGTTGCATGATTACGTTTATGATCGAAATTTATTTATACTCGCACTATACTTAAGTTATAGCAGGCAATATCTAGCTGCAGATGGCAGCCACTGAGGAAGGTGTTCTTCTTAAATTATGCTTACATTTTAGTGTATCAAACGTAATCACACGTGCACCAGTGGCGGCCCTAGCATAAATTGTCTGCGCAAGCCTATATATGAAGCATAGCCATTAGCCATTTATGTATGTAATTTCCTTTGCTGCTTTATCTGAGGGACTGATTGCGGTTCCGTCATTCATAAATTCGTTTTGCATATTTAGTTTATTGTTTATATTCCTACCGTATGAAATTGTTATATTGGATGTTTATATGATGTATATTGTAAAGATTTTTCGTCATCCCTTGTCAATTTTGTTGTTGAAACAAATCGTTTTCGGCAAAGTGCCATCTTCAGTGTCGCCTTTCGTTCGGCAAAATTTAAAGAAATTCTTCAAATACAATGAACGAAAATATTTAGGCAAACCGGGCTTTTCGGCTTATGTGAAGCGCCCGCCACTGCCGTGCACATGTGGCAAAGCGTGTATAATACATGTTATCAGTACTTGCACGCATATATTTTAGAATATACGACCGATCTTAAATGTTTGAAATTAACTCATAAAACTAATGGAATTTTTTACGAAAATAAGTTATAAATTCCTTTTATGATTTGCTTTTTACCAGAAGTTGCACGTTTGTCGTAAAAGAAAATTAATCATAAAATCAAGAAAAAAAGCGATTGATTTGCTATGCTGCAGTTGCATAATTACAAAATGTTCATGTATAAAAGTAAGATTTATAGCTTAAGTTCATGTGAGAAATTCCGTCTATTAGTAAGAGATCTGCTCCTTCTAAGATGTTCTAAATAGTTTCTTAAACCATTCTCCAACACCTTATAATTTTGGAATGTCAGAAAATATATTGTATTCACTAAGCATTAGCTAAGTTTTCCCACAGCAATGATTTCAGAGGAGAACGGTTTGAGAAGAGGAATCACGGCATGTGCTATGAAGAATATTTAAACGGACATGTTCATAAATATCCAGCGCGGAACAGATATTCACTGCAGAACTAACTAACAGACAAGTTTAAACACCAGCCACAAAAATTCTATGTATTTAGAGCATAAACAATGTAATTAATTGCACAATCAAAGGCATAAAATGGCAAAGCAGCAAAAAAAAGTGGCGAATTCCGATCTCCAGCCATAAGAAACGACGAGTGAAGAAATAAATAAAACGTAAACGAAAAAGTGCAAACAGAACAAATCAATTGCATAATTCAGGCCATAAAATGAATGATTAACTAACCGAATAAATGAATTGGAGATAATTGCACGATGAATGTGTTTTACGCGAACGCTGCCTTAAGCTGTTGCAAGTAGAAGAGGCTGCTACCAAGGAACTTGTATGTTATATGTAAATGCCCAACCAAGGCAGCACGAGTCAGTCACTGCACTCATAAAATACTTTAACGGCGTTAAATTCAATGAACGATAACAATCGAAATAAAATACGATTAAAAGCACATGACTCATTCACACTGAACTAATGGCCAATGGATGAATTGATGGAGGAAAAGGAACAGCGCCTGCAGTTTATAGAAACGAGCTAAGGAACCTATTGAATAATGAGAGAAAAAATTGTTCGAAAATTTCATTCTTATATAATCTTTCTTTTAAAAACTTCACAATAAAAATGAAATTCGTGTATGTAAGTGATCTCCTTGACTAAATTCTCTCAGCCTTAAAGCATCTGTATTTTGTGACGGAATTCAAAGGCCATTCACTTAATTGAATAACTTCATACTCCATACATCAAACCCACTTGCAATTCCCTTAAACTTTTAAGGTGCATTCCAAGGCTTTAAATGAAATTTTCTTCCTCGTATTGAAGGCGTCAGCGATTGCCTCATTGCATTCATTCGCCATTTAGGTGCACTGTAATAACAAACTGTTCCAACATTATTGAATATGTTCAGAGCAGGCAGAGAGAGGATGGATGGGCAACATTGGCATTTTTGACGAAGACCAAGACCATGACAAAGTTGAAAATTTAAGCCATTTCTACTGGACCACATTCAAATAAACAATTAAAGCAGAGACGATAGTGGATAGGCAGATGTGGTGGGTTATAGCTGAAGTAAGCACAGCAACGTTGCAGATGTTGTGAATTCATCTAGCATCATCCCAGCAAACATTCTCGGCGCCCTCACAAAGTCCGATATGCGTCCGAAATATGTGTGAAATATGAGCTTAGGGAACAGCCAGACGACGCAAGAAATTACTTTCAGAAAGTGAAAAATTCAAATTTTTGTATTTGTTTTTTTTTTAAAGAAATTTTTTTCTATAATTTTTTTGTTTCCTAAAATGAATATTGAAATTCATAGATGCTGTTTCGAAAAAGAGGAAGTATAAAAGTATCACTAAAGTTCAATATAATGTCGAATGTCACACTATATGATGACGTTGAATTGAATTTAATGTTGAATCCGGAGGAGAATAATAAATAGACAACACTATCGATAAAGCAAGCAGGGAAGGCGAAGAAGCTGCCTCAATGGGAGAAGAAGGGAACAAGCCGAGGTGAAGCTGCATAATTCTACTTGGAAACCAAACAGAAAGAGAATAAAGAGAACTGACTCTGGGGAAGGAAAGAGCAAACAATTTTTTTTTGGTTTTACTAGTCAAAGAAGAAGGAAAAAAGATTCATAAATATGAGTCCAATATGAGTCTTTTATGACTCTTATACAGGCTCTTATGATGTATGAAATTAGGTTTTTATCGCGCAACAGCCTTAAAAACAGAGATACAAACGTTTCGGACTACAAAATGAGCTCATAACGATTGTGAACGCTTCGGCTTAGAATACTTTTCGTACTCTTTTATCACACCGAATGTTTGCTGGGTTGTGGCGATTTTCATCGCTATTATAGTTGTTGATCCTGTTGTTATACTGCATGCAAAATTAATGCATTCATTCGTGAATTTCATTTGGGTGATGGTGCATATTATTTACTTAAATTCATATTAATTTTGTATATGAAGATGAATGTCCGTGAACGCGCATGTGTTCGTTATTGGGTCCTCTTACATGCAGAAGTCCATTCATGGACTTCAGCATAATACTGCTGCTGATATTTGCAACAGTAAAATATTGTTGCAATCACATATTCCGCACGTGGATGTATAAGTAGTTAAGTATATATGTACATATGTACATATGTATCTTCATATGAATGCTGAGGCATGCAACGACAAACTTGCAAAATCGCATTCGTCATTTGCATTTACAACACTCACGGATTTGGCTCATAAATATTTCAGAATGAGTCACATTCATCTTCACAGTACGACAATGAAAGCACATAACAGTTTATAAAAATTTATTTTGCCAGTATTAAGAGTTAAATATCCTTTTCAAATTTCCATTTTTCAAACATAAGCACTTATGTAAGTTTGGACATGTGAGGCCAATCAGTGAGTGTTTCTTGGAGTAATGCACCCTGTATGTTTCGCCGTGCTCAGAATTAGTTTACCTCTTCAATAGCGATAAAAAAGTTTCTCATTACAAGTAATAAAATCTAAAATTAGATCTTATTATTATTATCTTATATTCAATTTTACTAAATTATAGTTTAATGCTGAGAAAGCCAGCAACCGAAAAAGGATGCATGGAATCGACCATGAGCCCCAAGACTTTGCTTTTAAAAGAATGTTTCATGCAACTGTTCACCGCGTGAAGCACATAAAAGCAGTGTGAGTGCCGCAAGGCAATTGCGGTACTCATAATACCGACCACAATTTGAGGAAGTCACACAGAAACACCCACAAAAAATGTGAAACTGTGAAAAGAGAGAAATGAAAGTAAATCTCCTCCTTTCATTCATATTTCCTCGAGCTTTGAGCTGCAAGTTTTTGTTGGTATTGTTGGCTGATTTGGCCGTTGGCAATTGACGCTGAAAGATGGCATATGCACACACAGAGCTAAGTGGATACTTATTATATGCAGAAGTAGAAGAGTAGAAATGTGTTTTGGAATATGCTTCAAGTCATGCCTTTGAAATATTTTTGTTTGAAAATATGATGTGGAACGGTTTCATTTATGTTTATGTAGAAAATTTGCGTTTGCATAAAAGACAAAAAGCGATTGTTCAGGGATTTCAAGTGGCACAATAAAACCTATTTACTTAGAGGCAGTAGCAAAGGGCATACGCTATTAAATAATAGGTGGAATTCTTTGGGCTAGAAACACCGGACTTCGAGGTCTTTAAAAAACAAAAAAAAAATCATTACAATGAAGTTATTCAAATTACCTACTTAAGTTCATAAATCCTCGCTTAAGCATGTACATACCAGCTTAACTACGGATTACTACAAACCATTGGCGGCCCTAGCAAAAATTGGCTGGTCAAGCCTACATATGAAGCATAGCCATTGGTTTTTTGTTTACATTCCTACCCTATGAAACTGAATGTAAAGAAATCAAGAAAATTAAAATGATGAAAAATAAGTATGTTTTAATATACACTCAAAAAAAAATTTCTCTCGATCAAAGACATAATTTTCCTTATTTTGAACACGCGACCCAATACAAAATTTTCTTTGTTTTGTGTAAATTTTCTCAAAAATGTGGAAAAAACATAAAAAAAACATTCAAACAAATTCGTTGCCATGGGGATTTGTATGGGAATTTAATTTCTCAAAATTAAAGAAATCAAGTCTTCAAAACAAGGAAAGTTGGGAATGGAATGGCGCTTAAAGAATTTTTCATTATTTTAATGTATGAATTTTTTCAAAACAAGTATATGAAACCATGGTAACGCATGTAACAACAATATTTTATAAACCTTTTAACATGTTTTAAGGAAAATTTACTCAAAACAAAGAAAGTAGTGTTCAAAATAGGTAAACAATTTCTTTGACCCCTCCATATATTTTTTTCTCTCAGTGTACAATGGATAATACGAGTATGAAGCTATGTTTTGTTGTTTTAGCTGTGCCTACCTTTGCTTAGCACATCAATAAACCTGGCTCAGACGAAAGTAAATTCAAATTCTTCACCATCAGAATGTAAATGATCTACAAAAGCAGAGGAAAAGTTATTATTAGAATTATTTGGTAAGAATTCAACTGAATTGATTGCTGACGCCAAGCTTATAGAGAGATCTCTGAATCTCACATGAAAGCACGGTGGTACCTATTTTTAGTTTCTTTATAACTATCAACGGCAATTTCAGCAGTAAAAATAGGTTTGGTTATTATAGCACTATAAGAGAATATCTGAAAAAGTGGTGCTTTTGTGATTGAAAAACTGAAGTCGAATTAGCAAAAGTCGCGAAATGTTTGATTTTATTTGATTATAGAAATTTCATGTTAAAAATATTAAAAGTGTTTTTCTCTTTTTTTCAATTTAACTCTGAAAATAAGCAATTTACTTCTCCATAGAGAAAGCCAATAAACAAGCTAAGTAATTCTGTTTTGAAAGCCTTGTAAAAGCCCATGTGTGAACTGTTAAAACATGCTGACTAACACAGATTGTACTGTGATTGGCTGTACAAACAAAATACACGTGCCTGTTGTTGCTGGGCTAACGCGCCACAGAACTTAAATTGTAGAAACACATCAAGCGTAAAATAATCAGATTTTAAAGAAATTCGTAAAATGAAGTGAACTAAAATATTTAGGCGCGCCGGGCTTTTCGGCTTGTATGTAACGCCCGCCATTGCTACAAGTCACATTTAAGTCAAATCAATAAGCACCGATTTGTCTGCATTTATTTGTTTTTGTTTTTAATGGGTTAAATTAACATAAAATGTCATGCGAACAAATCGATAAAATTTCAAGAAATAAAAGAGTTGTTCAACACATGTAAGCGCGCTGAGGTTTAATGCTTACTAAAGCAATTGCTTATGAAACTTAAATTATGATGGATGATTTGAAGCGCTAAAGCGGTTATTGGATATTTAAGCGAGGCTATGCAAATGGAAATCGAAAGCGAAATTTGACATGATTTTTATTGGCTGTCTTTATGGAAAGTCAAGCAGATAAAATAAACAAACAAAAAACTGGGCAAACAAATCTGCAAGCATAATTTAAAAAAAAAGAAAATTTGTTTTAGAAACTTACAGCACACTTTTTGAGCATGCGATTATTAGTATTGACACTTTCATTAATTTGTCGCTTAAACAAAGAGCTTAGCCTTGGAATCTTGGTAAAATTTTTGTTTCGACAAAAGTCGGTTAGTCGGTGTGGCAATGTTCAAGAAGAAGAAAGTTAATCTGAAAGTTGTCTAAATAAATTTGTTTTTTGCTCAGATAAGTATTTGTTCGACTGCTATAATATCAGAAAAGGTCCGGCTATTATGTTCTCAGAAAATGTACAAACGTACATACTTACTTATGCACTTAGTTATTTGAAATTCCAATGCGATTGTGCTTTAACAACAAATATTCAGCACCGCAAGCGCTTCAACAGCGTATAAATTTCTTCATTTTACTTTTTAGGCTTATTTCTTTTCAATTCTTAGTTTTCGTCGGTTCTACCTGCAGCGACAATCTTTTAGAAGCAACTACAACTTTCTCGCATTCTCGCGTGTGCTCTTTTAAGCACAATTTGGGTCGACTAAGTTTTCTATTTACATTTCCATCTTTTCACAGATTTTATTGTGCTTTTCAATTGCGCGTAATTTATTTTTGGTGTTTCTTATGCTCATTTCCTTATTTGTGCTGGTGTCCCGCGGCCAAAGTGCCAACTTCTTCGCTCACCTACAAAACACCCACCTTTCCACATTTGGTGGTACACATAGAGCTGCGCTGCAATTGCTGCCCATTTTAAGCGAGATCACACCTTTTCGTTGTTGTGTTTCTGAGAATTTGGTATGCCTTGTTTGAATTGTGTACAAAAATGCTTGTGGATTTACATACAAGAAGTAGGTAAGTGCGAAAATTTTGTTCTGCTTCGTTGGCATCTGGGAACCGAATTTTCCTACGGCATTAATGGTGCCTACTTTGAATTTTCTACTGACCTAGAAACATTAACAGCTGCATAAGTTAGTTGTGCTTAAGAGCTTTTATTTGTTTGATTTCTCAAGGTTTTTGCTTTACGTTTAAGTCTTCCAGGGAGCGAAAATAATCGCGCACAGATTTAATGATCTCGCTCTTCGCAATGAAAGAAGAAGAGTTTCGCAGAATCGGAGCTCAACAACAAAAGTTACAAAAGGAAAAAAAAATCAATCAACCACGCGAGATGAGCCGCCTCGCATGAACAAATGTAGGAAATCTGCTTGCTGTCCAGCAAGGCCAGCTGGTCAAGTGTTTTTCGCGAGTCCTTTTTGTTTTACAGCAGATGAATTGTTGCAACAATAAAATAGTCAAACAGCAGTGAATAACTTGCAACATATAAAATTGCAATAAAAATCGTACCCTTTAGCACTTTTACTTGCATGTGGCAAGCAAGCAACCGCCTTCATCCTCCATCCAATCACTTTCCACTTTAAGCCAGTGGCATTATTAAAATCCCCAACCAACCGGTCAAACTATGAACATAACTGTCTGAATAACTGGCCTTTTTCAGCAATTCTACTCTCTCCCTTCTCCCTTCCATTCTCACTTATTCCCTCCAAACAAATGTATTTCATTGTCATATTCGTTGTTGCACTTTTTCCTTCGCAACTCAAAACGGAAATGCTGACGTACTTTGGTAATAAAGTACGGAAGTAATGCCGGTGGAATGATGCAGAGGATATCCATGTAAGTATGTTATCCAAAGTGGCTTGGATATAAAACAGATGCACATTTTTACTGCCGCTTGACGCGCGCGCGTGTGCAGCAACTTTTATTATGTATTATTGCATTTTATTCATCACATGCCGATTATGTTGAGCGAAAGCAGCAACAAAAAACGAAAAAAAAAAAAACGTGTCCACCAGACGGTAAGTGAGCGCTGGTTATTAAATCCGTTTAACAACCTGCAAATGTTCATTGGTTCGTAGTCGTATGTAGTTTTATTATCTACACGTACAGATGTATGAATGTACATATGTATGTTCATAAGTATGTGGAGAAATAAACGTGCTATAAGCATAATGAAAATTATCAGTATGAAATTATTTTTTTCGAAAAAAATATGTAATCCCATTGAAGTATTTAATTTTATTTTAAATTTTTATTTTTTATGTTTTATTTGTTTTATTTTTAATTTTTTTATTTTATTTGATTTGATTTGATTTGATTTTGTTTAATTTTATTTTACTTCATTTTACTTTATTTTTTTTATTTTATGTGTTTTGATTTGATTTTGTTTTATTTTATTTTACTTCATTTTACTTTATTTGTTTATTTTATTTATTGTTATTTTATTTTATTTTACTTCATTTTACTTTATTTTTTTATTTTATTTATAGTTATTTTATTTTATGTTATTTTATTTTACTTCATTTCAATTAATTTTTTTTTTAAATTTTTATTTTATTTTGTTTTGATCCGTTTTATTTTATTTTATTTTATTTTATTTTATTTTATTTTTTTATTTTTATTTATTTTATTTTATTTTGTTAAATTTTATTTTATTTTACTTTCTTATTTTACTGTTTTATTTGTTTTATTTTTCATTTCTTTTATTTCACTATATTTTATTAGATTTGATTTTATTTTGTTTAATTTTTTTATTTATTTTTTGTTTATTATATTTTATTTTATTTTATTTTATTTTCTTTTATTTTATTTTGTTGTTATTTTATTTCATTTAATTTTAATTGTTTATTTTTTTATTTTTTATTTTATTGTTTTTGTTTTATTTAATTTTAAATTTTTTTATTTTATTTTGTTTTGTTTCGTTTAATTTAAATTAATTTTATTTTATTTTTTTTTATTTTTATTTATTTTATTTTATTTTGTTGCATTTGATTTTATTTTATTTTATTTTATTTTATTTTATTTTATTTTACCTTTTTTATTTTTTTATTTATTTTATTTTTTGTTTATTATATATTATTTGTGATTTTCTTTCTTTTATTTTATTTTATTTTATATTTTTTTATATTATTTCATTTTATTTTTTTAATTTTATTTTGTTTTGTTTCGTTTTATTATATTTTAATTTATTTCATTTTATTTTGTTTCATCATATTTTATTTTACTTTTTAATTTTTTTATTTATTGTTTTGTTTTACTTTTAATTTTTTTATTTCTGTATGTTTTATTTTATTTTATTTCATTTTATACTATTTCATTTTATTTTATATTATTTCATTTTGTTTTATTTATTTTTTTATTTATTTTATTTTATTTAAAGTTATTTTATTTTATTTCATTTAATTTCAACTTCTATAATATAATTTAATTTTGTTTTCACTTTCTTCATCTCTTCTATGTATCTTTCCACTCAACCGCTTTTTCAATAATCTCAATCCTCTTAGAGGATTCCTCTACTATTTTACAAGCTTTCCATTCAACCGTACAACAGCGCTCAATATATTCGCCTCTTTTTAAATGCATGTATGAAGTTTTCTTTTAAAGTTGATTGTTATGTTTTAATTTCCACTACAACGTAAACTTTTCAATTGGTGCTCAAAAGGTTCTCGTTTCGCAGCTATTGAGACTGTAGCAGTTGTTGGTGTGTAAGGAAATTGAGCCTGCGAAGCATACATTTAAGCCTTAGGGCTGTTTCGTAGAGGTGTTCACGATCTTTATTGGAGCTTTAACAGAGACACTCTTTACTCGGTATACTTACTTGAGTTACTTCAACTTTTCATACAGCTACAAAATACTTCTCCACTAATACCACAAATAAAGTTGTACCAGAAAAATTCTGATGCTTGAAGGAAAATATGTGCGTACATAAACTCGAACAAAAATCGCTCTGTGCAACAGAAATTTATAAGATTTTGTTCTCATACATACCAACATACTTACTCGTCATATTCTTTTCCTTCTTTCTTCTTCTTCTGTCTCCCTTTTATTTTATTAGCACACAATTCACATTGCATTTCACATGAAGGAATTTTTCTACTAAAATAATATCCTCGAGCGAATAGCGAAGAAGTGCATAAACATAAAAAACCGCCCGCTTCCGTAAGCCCCTCAAGCCAAATAGCAACTCTGCCCATTTTCAAATGGTCAGGCATAATTTTATTGTGCCTTCGTGCAGCAGAAATTCAAACAATTATTTTGTCGCATATAAATTTAGTTGGTACAACATATTACGCCAGCTTACCAGCAACATATGTAGACATACATATTTAAATGCTCTCAATAGACTCCCAACGGACTTAACTTTAGTGGAATTGTGTAAAAGTTATTTGCACAACAAAGAATTATCGAAGTTTGTTGTCTTGTTCCGAAAGGCTGTGGGCGGATGTCAAAATGTACAATGGCATGGAAAAATGTTGTCAAATGATCTTAGAAATAACCCAGCTTAAGATATCGATTTATGACTTAAAACCAAAATCTGCAAAGAGCTTGAATAGTAAGACCTATGTTTTATTTTTAAGCAGTATAAGGACGTGTAAGGTTCTCTAATGCAAGAAGCTCTACTTACTTTCATAAAATTTTAGTGTGTTCCAACTTTATAGATAAAACTTATCCTCGATATTTACATAGTTTTTATTTGCATAATTCTATCCACATTCCTGGTGTTCCCTGCGAGCATTTGATATGTATGATATCTCATAACATTACCAAGTGATATGACAAACGAGCGACGCGTCGCTGCATTGAGAATTGATGGTTGCGATAGCGAATGTCATTTATGTGTGCATGACAAGTGTTTGTTTTCTCAATAGATTTGAGCCGTTTTATGGCTTGTTTACAAATGGATTTACTAACGCGGGTTCACATGTAAATGAGTATGTAATTTAATTGAAATTTCTGGTAACTCACGTGGCATTTACAATGGAAAAAGATAGCTATCAAGTGAAAAGAGGTGGACGGCTTCTAGGTGATTGATTGGAATTTCAAATCCCTAAAGGCTAAATTATTACGCCAAACTTGCAAATGTGCATACATTACAGTTCTTGTTGACGCTAAACGGTGCATTTCATTTGTTGGTTTCAATAAATATACTTACTGGTGTTGGTGTTTGTTGCACATTTACTCCACGGAGTTATCAATCAAATTACTACAATTTAATCAATTGAACTCGTTTTGAATTTATGAATTTCTGTTTGGCTTGAAGCCAAAGGAATTGGGGGTGGGGGTAGGGGAGTTATCGATGAGGTTTTTGATATTTGTTTGACGTTTTTCTGAACGACGAAATAATAATAGCATAAGCTGAAGTACAAAAAATTCCCTGCAGCAAATCGCGCTAGTTCCAGGTTAGTGCAGAACTACACCTTTTCCAACTGTATTTCGGAAAATTGAAAATGTATTTCAGAAAAGCTCAAATTAATATCAGAAAACACCAAATGGTTTTCAGAAAACCTCAAATGTATTTAAGAAGTTCCAATTGTATTTCCTAAAACCTCAATTTCATTTCCGAATAGCTCAAATGTATTTCAGATTTTCCAAATATATTTCAAAAAACCACAAATCTATTTCAGAATACCACAAATGTATTTCAGAATAACACAAATATTTTCAGAAGAAGTCAAATGTATTTCAGAAAAGCTCAAATTAATATCAGAAAACATCAAATGGTTTTCAGAAAACCTCAAATGTATTTAAGAAGTTTCAATTGTATTTCAGAATACCTCAATTTAATTTCCGAATAGCTCGAATGTATTTCAGATTTTGCAAATCTATTTCAGAAAACCTCAAATCTATTTCAGAAAACCACAAATGTATTTCAGAATAACACAAACGTATTTCAGAAGAAGTCAAATGTATTTCAGAAAAACTCGAATGTTTTTCAGAACATCCAAATATATTTCAGAAAATATGATGGTCGGTAAAAATTACCTATTGATATGAATGAAAAGCTGCAAAAATGATATAAGAAGCAAATTAGTTTAAAGAATGACATATACTTTTATTAAACTCCAACTGGCATGTCACGCAATGCCAAAGCTTCCGAGAAAAAGGAAGATGCATGCTGCATAGAACGAGCACAATCAGCCGTTCGAACGGTCTGCTTTGCTTGTACAATAACACCGCCTTTCGATTACGCCTGGTCCATTCATGTTTGGAAGTGCTATATTCGTTTTTACAAAGGATTGTATTTTGGACCAAATACTCTCAATCGGATTAAGAATCGGAGAGTACGGTCCGAGACGTACAAGTGTAGCTCCTCTGTTATTACACACTTCCTCCAATCCGGCATGACACGGCGCATTATCGCATACCATGACTAAATCTGTCAAACATGGAAGCAATCTGAGAACCGGTTGCCTGCGCATGTCAACCATTCAAATTGCGCAATTATCCTTTAATTCCATTTAAGCGCTAATTTATATAACTCGGGATACGAAAATTTACTCAAAAATTATTCACTTCTTCAATCCCAAATAAATTTTTTTGTTTGATATCTTTCTACACGCATGTTATATTCTTGGGTTTTTTGAAGAACAACTTGTTCAACATTTCATCCATAACAAAATGTAATTTTTACCGACTTTGATATTTTCTGAAATATATTTGGGTGTTCTGAAAAAAATTTGAGTTTTTCTGAAATACATTTGACTTCTTCTGAAATACATTTGTGTTATTCTGAAATACATTTGTGGTTTTCTGAAATAGATTTGTGGTTTTCTGAAATAGATTTGCAAAATCTGAAATACATATGAGCTATTCGGAAATTAAATTGAGGTATTCTGAAATACAATTGAAACTTCTTAAATACATTTGAGGTTTTCTGAAAACCATTTAATGTTTTCTGATATTAATTTGAGCTTTTCTGAAATACATTAGACTTCTTCTGAAAACATTTGTGTTATTCTGAAATACATTTGTGGTTTTCTGAAATAGATTTGTGGTTTTCTGAAATATATTTGGAAAATCTGAAATACATTTGAGCTATTCGGAAATGAAATTGAGGTATTCTGAAATACAATTGAAACTTCTTAAATACATTTGAGGTTTTCTAAAAACCATTTAATGTTTTCTGATATTAATTTGAGCTTTTCTGAAATACATTTGACTTCTTCTGAAATACATTTGTGTTATTCTGAAATACATTTGTGGTTTTCTGAAATAGATTTGTGGTTTTCTGAAATATATTTGGAAAATCTGAAATACATATGAGCTATTCGGAAATTAAATTGAGGTATTCTGAAATACAATTGAAACTTCTTAAATACATTTGAGGTTTTCTGAAAACCATTTAATGTTTTCTGATATAAATTTGAGCTTTTCTGAAATACATTAGACTTCTTCTGAAAGCATTTGTGTTATTCTGAAATACATTTGTGGTTTTCTGAAATAGATTTGTGGTTTTCTGAAATATATTTGGAAAATCTGAAATACATTTGAGCTATTCGGAAATGAAATTGAGGTTTTCTGAAATACAATTGGAACTTCTTAAATACATTTGAGGGTTTCTGAAAACCATTTGGTGTTTTCTGATATTAATTTGTGCTTTTCTGAAATACATTTTCACTTTTCCGAAATACAGTTGGAAAAGGTGTAGTTCTATCCTAAAGCAATGCTTTCAACTAGGGAGTGCCACATAATCCCCAAAAAACAAAATCCCCAACGCACAAAATCCCCAAAAAAAAAAATCCCCAAAATCAAAATCCCCAAAATCAAAATCCTTAAAATCAAAATCCCCAAACACGAAATCCCCACATTTTTTCGGGGATAGCGTCACAAAATCCCCAAAAGATGACTAAATAAACAACGTTGAAGATCATATTTAAAAAACCGCATGCCGAGTCTTATCTGAGCTCTGATACGTAATAACATATATGTATACATACATATAAAATACATATATATCCCTGCAAAAATTCGGAGTACTCCATTCGCTAATCCATGGAGTTCTCGCTAATAATGTCGAAAAAAATGTCGAATTTTAATTTACCGAAATAAAAAAGTCGCAAAATGACGAAAAATTTATAAAATGTTGAAAAATACTTGGCGTGTTTTTTCTTTATTTTCGGTAGGTGGGCCGGCTTCGATATAATGCGACCTACGGGGTATCTAAGAGATTCCATATTTTATAAAAAATATGTTCATCTAAATAAATGAAATGAATAAATAAAGGCGAAGGCCGCTTGCGCTGAAGTGTGTACTACGCATAAGGACCGCCACGGTTATGGTACACGACCGGACTTGGATGGCGTAGCCCAGGGTTATTTTTTATAAGCGCGGCGGAAGGCCGCCAGTGCAAAAAGGTTTTCTACTCAAAAGTACTGTGGATTGCTCTATACGTTTTATTCCAGAAAGAGAATTCTACCGGCTGAGGGTTATTTTTTTAAAGCGCGGCCAAAGGCCGCCAATGCAAAAAAGTTTTCTACTCGCGCAAATTTTACACATCATTAATTTGACATTATTTCGATATTTTTTTTCGACATTTCGTACCCAACCCTATGTAAATATGTAATCACAAGTTATTGAGATGAATTTATTAATAAACATTTGTGAAATCATCACGTATACAATTTCTTTTGAGTTTCAGTTTGAGAAATAATGTCCAATGTAGAATTCTCATATTCTGTGTGAAATAAATTAAAATTAGGTTAGAAATCGCCGCGATTTCTAACCTAATTTTAATTTATTTCACACAGAATATGGGGATTTTGTGTTTGGGGATTTTGATTTTGGGGATTTTGATTTTGGGGATTTTGATTTTGGGGATTTTGATTTGGGGATTTTGATTTGGGGATTTTGATTTGGGGATTTTGATTTTGGAGATAACGTGGTAAACCCTTTCAACTATCCTTTTGAACATAGCGAAGTCGTACGAAGTGTTAATTATCCCTCTCTTCAGAGCTATGGAACGATTTATAAACTACTTTCTATAAGGACAGTCCTGGGTTAGTTCAAAAATCAATAGTTCGGAGTTAGTTAAAAAGTAGGTACATCAGGACTAGTTCAAAACGAGTTCGGTCTTTTGCCGCGCTTTACAAAAATAATTCTCAGCCGGCAGTACTCTTAAAAACTGAAAATAATGCGACATTTGAAACTTAATCATAGAAAAGTTAGAATTATCCCCATTCACCTACAAATGCCAAGAAATTTACTTTGGTTATATGTATGTATATAAGACCTTTAAACAATTCGATTTGGAACTACTCAGCAAAGAGGGACATTATTGTAAAGTGCAACCATTTATTGTTGCTCAGCCCTAAAGTAATAGCTGTAACATAAATTTTTCATGAAGTAGCAATAATAAACTGTTCCGCTCTGCATAACTTTATTACCAGTTATGAGCTAGTTGTTAACTCTATAGTTCTAGACTGTCGTTTTTCGGAACTGTCCCTTATATTAGCTGCAGGGTAAAATCTTTATTTTGATACCCATATTGCCCACAAATGTTTTGACGCTATCCGGCTCCACTTTTTGTCCGTTATCCACGGTCTCGACCTTTGTATTTTTTTTTTACATTTGTAGAGTTACCCACCCACATAAAAAAATCACGAATAGCCCAAAAAACAGCCTTCAAGAGCAAAATTGTTAAAAAATTTAAGAAATTTTAAGATATGTTACCCTTTTATACCCGACTGTACTTCATTTAAACTTGATGAACTAATCCAAATTTTATTCGATTTTTAATAGCTATACACCGTGTGATTTAGTTAAAAAATAATTTCCGATTTCGGGAACAGTATAGGGCAAGAAGTTGAAGATTCATGAGAAAAAAAGGAAAATGATCACTTTAGACCGCGATATTAGGCGAGTTCCCGTGGCAGTGATCCAGATCCGGATAAGAAGTTTGCATGCAAATGCAACAAGAATTCTGTGATCCTGGCGTTTATCTGTATCAATTTCGGATCCGTATAGATTGTAATAGGTTGTTTTGATCCAGATAAATACCAGGATCACAAAATTGTTGTCGCATTTGCTTGCAAAATTTGTATCCGGATCTGGATCACTGCCACGGGAACTCAGCTATTACCTTCCCTGGGTAGTGTACCAAAAAGCGAAATACGCCATTCGATTTAGCGGTTAATTCTACGTATGGATGGATATACATTTTTTTTCTCGTGCAAAATTCTTACTTTTTTCATACATAAATCTAAACATACCTTGAAATTCTGTGAATTTGCGCGGTTTTCGATGTAGCTCCATCCAGTTTTTGGAAAAGTGAAATTTTTTTTCAGTTTACTTACTCTAAAACATCCTATTTCCATATTCCGGTTCCGGAGGGAATATCTAAAAAAAAAATCATCTAATGTGCATCAGTCGTGCTTTTGTGAAAATTTCATACATATGTATACATTTCTGACTCTTAACTATTGAGGTCTATATGTGCATGTATAGCACCCCTTATATTTGTTTAAGGCCATAGAGCGGGGCTATTATCCTTGTACTTAAGTATAGGTGTATGAATGCACTTGTCTTATCCTTTCCTATTGGTATTTCCAGACTATTTTATTAAGCTTTTATGTGTTTAAATCTGTAGAACTGTCTTTAATTAGGCCTCCGTTCTTTTAAACATGATCGGTCGCTTTTGTATGCAAAGAAGCAAATTTTCTAGGCTAGCTAAATGCTTTTGTTCACTTTAAAGAATGACACCAAATTTTACTCATACGCCTTGCTCTGACTAACTTAAACAAAAATGAAAAATAATTTTAATGAAACAAACAATTTCAAGTTGTATGCACTTTTAGATTGGCGCATGAAATCGAGATACACATAATTTAATATACAGTACCTGAATGACCGAGTTTATCTCGGGCTGCCATTTTTTCGCAGGTCCTCGCAAGCGAAATAAAAAGTTAAAATAAAAACTCGGACCCGGCCTAGGCATCACAATTAAAAGAGTTCTATATTGAAGTCCTCATCAAGACCTTTCATTTGATACCCATATCGCTCAGAGACATTCGAGGCTCATCCGGGTCCACGTTTTGACCCATATCTCGGGATCCGGCCAAGACATCACAATTAAAAGAGTTCTATGTTGAAGTCCTCATCAAGACCTTTCATTTGATACCCATATCGCACAGAGATATTCGAGGGTCATCCGGGTCCACGTTTTGAACCATATCTTGGGACCCGGCCTAGTCACCACAATTAAAAGAGTTCTATGTTGAAGTCCTCATCAATACCTTTCATTTGATACCCATATCGCTCAGAGACATTTGAGGGTCATCCGGGTCCACGTTTTGACCCATATCTCGGGACCCGGGATAAAAGTTAGTAAAAAAATTAAATTTTTCGAGAGTTCACCTCCGAGGCTCCCTGCATACCAAATTTCATGAAAATCGTTGGAGCCGTTTTCGAGATCCTGATTATATATATGTATATACAAGAATTGCTCGTTTAAAGGTATTAGATGTATGTAAATGAGCTTAGAGCATAGATGGCCATCCCATAGGCACGCGTGCCGATTTTTTCTCTTCTGCTTTCACACGTACACAAGATAAGCTTCACTGCTAACGCACACATATAAGCATTTTGTATGAACCAGTGATGCCTACACTGTGGTTTTGTTGTGATCGTGCTCATTCGACGCGCTACTTTCAAGTAATCAGGTTGCTGCGAAAAATGTTTAATTTAAATTGGGAAACAGATTTCTTAGTAATTAGCAACGGGGAAAAGGGGGCAAATTTTTTGTCGGACGCTATTATAGGACAATTCATGCCAGGGATTATGATGGCGTATTAAATATGAATAGAGAAATGACATATGTGTACATAGTACATACCGAGCAGTATTTTCGAGTATATCCTTAGCGATGATTTTATTAATTTTTTTTATAATTACGGAAACCATAACCATATATGTATACAATTTATATAAAATAGTACGAAAAGGATGAATAAACTTTTTTATTACTTATTATTAACTTTTAAATCATATTTTAATAGATATGTACGTTAAGCCGTTTAGCATTACGGTCGAAAAAATTTACTTATCGCACTATTTGCATTATAAAAAGCCACTTCTACTTAAAATTCCCTTTTCCGCATAAATTGGAAATGTTGGCAACATTGTTTTGACGAGACGCGTGAGCGACTTATTCTCCTCATTCTCTCATCGCTTCATAAAATAGAAATGTTTGAATGTGATAGTTTTGGCCATCTATGGCTTAGAGTAATATTTATTTCATACACATGCCTAATATCATGTTCAGACATAAAAATTAATTAATGGCGTTTTCTTTTCTACGAAAAAATGTTGCCCTCCTATATCCTAATTATCGAATTACGTAACGTGACTTTCTATAAAATGGTTGATTTTGTAGATAACGTTGCTCTCTTACTTAGTTAGAAGTAAATATTCGGTGAAATTACCAGACAGACATACAAAATGGCTAAGAAAGTCAAACAGGGCAACATTATTTCGAGAAAAAAAATGCCATAAGTCAATTGGGCTTGATTGAACATCTCTAGATTTGGTGTTCAGACATATTTAATTTACTTGGCCCATTTAACAGGTCGGCTCAAGATACATACATACATACACGCAGTGAGCTGAATATCAAACTCTCGTGACCTAAATGTCAAAACTGCAAGGGGGACGAAATAATTTGACATTCAGCTCACAACTTTTACCAATCGTAAACACGAATGCATGTATAGAATAAGCAGAAATAAAAAAAATTTGATAGGTGATGAAGAAGAACAAGAATTCAGCTGATCTGACGAACCAACCTGTTTAGTGGACCCTGACGCTAATGACATTTCTCTGATCATGACATTTCATTTTGCTTATGAAACAAGCTTTTTAACAGGGTTGCATGCAGAATTGTTCTTCATTAAGAACTCATTAATTTCTAATGAAGCATTAACTTAGTCAATTTTTGTATGGTAAATTGAGAATCATTAGGCTTGAAAATTGAATGAAGGCTCTTAATGTTCAATTAAGGTTGTGTCTGAACATAACATAAGAATATTTGACGCGTCTTGCTTTATATTGTGCTGAATTGAGTTATTTGCACTGATGTGAGCATGTTGATTAATACAATTTACATCTGTATACAACGAATCCGTAGTGCTGTTAAAAATGAAAAAAAAAAAATTAAAGCGTGAATAACGGGTATTCATGAACATTGATGTGTAAACAGTTTCGAAATCGGATATTTATTCAGTTTTCTTTATTCCTTTTTTCCTGGTTTTCTATGGATTAAAAGGCGACTATCGTTTTTGTAATTTTTTGTTGCCATTGTGACTGCTACTATTTTGTTGTTTTTGTTTGTTTTGGTTTTTGGTTTTTGGTTTTTGACTTTCGATTTTTTATGTTGTTTTGTTTTGTATTGCTCAGAAACATGCAAGATCATCCGAGTCCACGTTTGACCCATATCTGGAGACCCGGCCTAGAATAGTTTCATATCGAAGTCCTGCTCAAAACCTTTCATTTGATCCCAATATTGCTCAGAAATATTCAAGGATCACCCGGGTCCTCCTTTTGACCCATATCTGGAGACCAAGCCTAGGGGTCACAATGAAAAGTGCTTCATATCGAAGTCCTGCTCAAAACCTTTCATTTGATACCAAAACTGTTCAGAAACATTCAAGGATCATCCGGGTCCTTCTTTTGGCCCATATCTTGAGCCCCTGTCACAATGAAAAGAGCTTCATATGGAAGTCCTGCTCAAAACCTTTCATTTGATACCAATATTGCTGAGAAATATTCAAGGTCCTCCTTTTGACCCATATCTGGAGACCAGGCCTAGGGGTCATAATGAAAAGAGCTTCATATCGAAGTCCTGCTCAAAACCTTTCATTTGATACCAATATTGTTCAGAAACATTCAAGGATCATCCGGGTCCTTCTTTTGGCCCATATCTTGAGCCCCTGTCACAATGAAAAGAGCTTCATATCGAAATCCTGCTCAAAACCTTTCATTTGATACCAATATTGCTCAGAAACATTCAAGGGTCATCCGGGTCCTTCTTTTGACCCGGCCTAGGGTTCACAATGAAAAGAGTTTCATATCGAAGTCCTGCTCAAAACCTTTCTTTTGATACCAATATTGCATAGAAAATTAGATAGGTAGATGTAGGTGTGCATATCCATACATTTGCATACATGTTCAAACACGTTGGTCCTTTTTATTTTGCCTATTTGTCGCATTGTTGCAGAAAACTGTTGTTGTTGATATTTGCATTTGCACGGCAATGCATGCAAGCATTTGTAAGTACATGTCTATCTACCCACCTACCACTGACAGTGCCAAGCGATTCACACGGACGCAGCAGTACACTAACACAAAGGCCATTTACGTTTACGCGTAAACTTTACCTGTTTTTCGAAATCACTCGTAGCTACAGCAAAGATGTTTACACATCAAAAAACCTGAAACACTCATAAAGACCAGAGCATTACAAGTAAGTTAAAATTGGCTACAAAGTGCTACAGTATAGCTCCTATAGGCACCAGATGTGGCCTTTGTGGGAATTTTAGGATTGGCCGACTTAAGCCTAACCAAGATAAAGTGTTTCAAGTTTCTTTAAGGCCCAGTTAAACATCATAATCGAGCTAATCAAATTCATACATTTAACATGTGGTCGGTAACGCAGTCGACATTTTAACGGGTAGTTTGACTTTGGTCAGGATTAACGGGTGGATGAGAAAACGGCCCTAAGAAATTCAGCTGGTTTTTTTCTTTAAATATTTACTGATAGGTGTCGGTTCTAATAAGCTTTATATGTATATACTTTTTATTTTAAATTACTTATTGTATTAAAAACATGCACTTGTTTCACATGCACTCACTCATGCGCATAAGCATTTCTTGGCTGGACTGAAGGAATGTTATTATATCCATACATGAGTTTGCTAAGTTGCATGTGAGCCAACAAAGCGTATTACTATAGTGTCTATAATACACATTTTTATACACATAACAACGAAGTAAATTTAATACAAATCAAATGTCCATCAATTGTCAGTCAAAGTTCAAACATGCAAGATTATCCGAGTCCACGTTTGACCCATATCTGGAGACCCGGCCTAGGAATCATAAAGAGTAGAGCTCCGTGTAGAAGGCCTGCTCAACACCTCTCATTTGATACCAATATTACTCAGAAACATTCCGGGTTAATCCGGGGTCACATTTTGACCCATATTTGGGGACCCGACCTAGGATTCATAATGAATAGAGCTCTATGTGAAAGCCCTGCTCAACACCTTTCATTTGATACCAATATTGCTCAGAAACATTCAAGGATCATCCGGTCCACATTATGGCCCATATCTTGGGACCCGACCTAGACATCATAAACAATAGAGCTCCATGTAGAAGCCCTGTTGAACACCTTTGATACCAATATTGCTCAGAAACATTCAATTATCATCCGGGTCCTCGTTTTGATATCTCGGGACCCGACCTAGGAATCATAAAGAATAGGGCTCCCTGTAGAATCCATGCTCGAGGCCTTTCGTTTGATATCAATATTGCTCAGGAACATTCAAGTACATCCTGGTCCTCGTATTGCCCCATATCTCGGGACCCGACATTGGAATCATAAAGAGTAGAGCTCCGTGTAGAATACCCGCTCAGAAGCTTTCATTTGACACCAATAATGCTCAGAAACATGCAAGATCATCCGGGTCCTCGTATTGACCCATATCTCGGGACCCGACCTAGGAACCATGAAGAATAGAGCTCCCTGAAGAAGGCCTGCTCAAGATCTTTCATTTGATACCAATTTTGCTCAGAAACATTCAAGGATCATCTGGGTGCTCCTTTTGACCCATATCTGGAGACCCGCCCAGGGGTCACAATGAAAAGAGCTTCATATCGAAGTCCTGCTCAAAACCTTTGATTTGATACCAATATTGCACAGTAAATTAGATAGGTAGATGTAGGTATGCATATCCATACATTTGCATACATGTTCAAACAGGTTGGTTCTTTTTATTTTGCCTATTTGTCGAATTGTTGCAGAAAACAACAACAACAACAACTTCACTTCGCTTCGTTGCTGTTGTTGTTGATATTTGCATTTGCACGGCAATGCATGCAAGCATTTGTAAGTACATGTCTATCTACCCACCTACCACTGACAGTGCCAAGCGATTCACACGGACGCAGCAGTGCACTAACACAAAGGTCATTTACGGTTTACGCGTAAACTTTACCTGTTTTTCGAAATCACTCGTAGCTACAGCAAAGATGTTTACACATCAAAAAAAAACGCGACGAACGTGTGTAAATGCAACACACTTTGCTAATGTTGCAACACTCTCATGTGGCACGCTCTGCAATGTGCTGCTGACGTGGATATGCCATGTCGCGCAAGCGGAATCACTTCAAAATACGTTGAACTCCATGACACGACCGTAATGAATGACAGACAGGCACACACACACACACACACACATGGGAGCGCACACTCAAGTTGCCGGTGGAGTCGAGTCGAGCCTACCACTTAACACCTGCCTGCCAGAGTTGCCATTGCCACCACCTATGTATATGAATATATCATAACGGTATTCACATGCATTGGCATCACAAAAACGTGTGTGAAAGCAAACAAATGCATGTTGGCAACACCCAAATGTGTTTTACAAAATGTTGACAAAATGATGAAAATGAGAGCTACAGGTGCGACTCGGAAGCTGTGTGTGAATGCTGAAATACTTGGACGAAGCCAAAAATTATTATATCATATTAGTTTTATTTCAATTTACTTAAGTGCATTTCTTTCTTTGCTTTTTATTAACGTAAATTTTAGTTTTGCTTTTACTTGCAGCCGACCATCGCCGCCAGACAAGTCAGGGAAGGAAAAGAAGTGTGTTTTGTTACATTAACTTACACGAGTTAGTACAGAGAGTTCGAAGAATTTGCATTTAAAAAAGCTCACAGGTTTTCTAGCTTCAAATATGACTAAATTTTATTTAAATCAATAGAAGTCTCGAAGAAGTTATGGCAAACATGTGTATCTTTTCTCAAAGAAGAGGTAAATTCGCCACCAATAGCGATGCTAAAAAAGAATAAGATCAAAACCTAAAATCCAATATGAACAAAGCCAAATTCTTATGTACATATATCTTACTTTAAATACTGCATGCGTACAATTTTTAAATAATATCCTAACTACCTGACCTTAAAGTTATTCTCTTACATGTCTTAGCAAAGGCGTGAATGGCACAATATATATATAAAAAGTGTTGTAGCACATGTCGCGCTCTGCGAGGGTCGAGTGCAAAAACATTAGCAGTTTTTAGTTTCGAGTCTTTGCGGAAGTTGAAGTAATAAAAGGTGCAAGAAAATACTGTTACTTATAAATGTATGTATGTATTTATATATTTTTGCGTTGTTTCACGCAGTACAATATGAGTCCTAGATTTTAAGTTTAGGTTAGGTCAGGTTGGCCAGCATACAGTAATGCCTCACATAGACCACATATGGTCCTTAGTGTTGCTCACATCATATTGGAGTCACCGACGACGAGCTAAGCCAGGGCCAGCTAGCATGCCTACCAGCCACTCACTCTTACTGGCAAACAGACGGTTACATAACATATAATAAATTTGCAATGCAAGACTTTGCAAGTTTTAGTATTTTGTGTATATGTTATGGTCCCACCCATCCGTCACCGTCCGACAACTCAAAAGGTTTTCGATCCAACGCCGAATAATTGGGGGTATTCCGATGCATTAGATCCTCTCCAACAGCGCCTCAGTAGAGACGTTGTTAAAGGCACCCGAAATATCAAGAAAGACACCTATCGCATTCCCTATTGTGAAGAAGCTTTTCGATATGTTGTTGTTGTGATTCTTTATCCTGCTTATCCTCCATCACGACAAGATAAATGCGTATTACGCCTTCCGCCAGGCACCTCGAACCATACCTTAGGCCGTCTCGCACCTCCCCAGGCTAGCGTCTTGAGGGGTATTACTCGTCCGGACAACAGCCTTTGCTAGTTCTCTGCGGCTTCGTCCTCGATGCCTATTCCTGGTACTTGCGCCAGACGGAGGTCCATTGCCCAGGCAGCAACCTTTTGGAGTTTTCTGCTGAGGGCTTTTGAGCTCCACCTAGACTTTAAGTTTGAAGCATCTTAGTTGTGGCGCGGTCCTTCCACGTTACATATCTATCCTTTAAAGCATTCAAACTGTATTTATGCCCCAATCAAGTCTTAAATTTTCTTTGTCTTTGATGTGAATGCGTAAGTGCTTATCACTTTGAATAATTTTCCCTCGCATTAAGCTCATTCTCGCAAGAGAGTTCACTCTTTGACCCTTTGCCAATTCAAAGAACACTTACTTGTGCATAACTAAGAAGCTAATGGTGTAAATTTCATTTAAAATTCACTTTGTACAGCATCGTTTATAACGCACAAAATGGAATTTGATTTTGACAGTCAATCAAATTTCATACCAAACGGCAGGTCAGGCGGGTCGTACCAGGGCTGCTGGAAGTGGCATTAGACGTGAGTGCTTGTATGTATGGTATGGAGTGTTCACAATGAAAGTCAACAAAGGATGAAAAAATAACATCCGCACGGAGAACGATGGTAGAATTTGCATGCAGTAGAGAAAAAAAATTTTATAATGAGCTTCTCTGATTTTTTTTTTTTTTTTTTTTAAAGGAAACATTCCTTCTTAATATTTTTTCAATCCGCATCAATTGTTTACAAGGTCTTTTTTCCACACTAGTTCGTTTTCCCCCTGATTATTGATACTGAATTGAAACATTGGAAACGCGTCAAATATGCCAGGCTTTGTGGCATGTGCTTGATTGATAACGAACCAGAGAGAGAGATTCATCAAGTTCAGTTGATGTTTTCTTTGTTCACAGTTCTTTATTCTAGCCTAGACTTTCAAATTCGCCCATTGATGTTCACAGTCTAAATATTGCCATACAATCCATTAACTTGGCAACGGGGATTGCGCAGGCTAGACAATAGTCATCAGTTTCCTAGCCACCTTCCAGCCAACCACTACTTGGTGAGCAGAAAACACTTTAACGATGATTAAACAATAAGCATTTATTTAGTCCCATAATAAAGCCGTCCACGGCGACGGTTAAATGAAGCACAATAAAATGGCATCACCACCCAATCTAATGCGTACGAGGCAAGCAAACCAAAGTCTTACAAAACCTTCAAACCAATCCTAAACAACCTCTGGCTATTTTCGAATATTTACTTTTAATGTACATTTATGCCCAACAACGCAATAAAACAATAACAAATGAGCGAACATACACAAATACAATACGTAGTGTGAGAGTTAAGCTGGACTTAACGTAGCATGAACAAACTCACTCAAAATTTCTGTTCAATGGGATTTGAGTACATTTGATTATGCACACTTAGCGTAACATAGAAGTCAGATCAATTTAGATTTTTACGGAGCACGCATAAAGCGGCCCGTTTCTCAACTTGTTCCATGCTATGTTAAGTATCTATAACCCCAGCTTTAGCAGTTCAATTGTTCGTTAGTAATGATTTCCCGTGTAGAAATAATGGATGAGGAGATAAAAGTTCTTTCTAGACAAATTAGTTGGGTGAGAGATGCTAACAGTAATTGAGGTTACTGGAATTGTGGTGGCGGAAATTCCATTGTTAGTTCTTGCCAAAAATTAATTGATAATTTAAGCTGCTGAGCGGCTTCATGTGGAGATGAGAATTAATGGATTTAGGTGCATATGACGTCGATTCGCTTAAAGTGTGCTGAATAACTTTGTTTTCTTAATATGGTTTGTCGTAACTAAATTAAAGTAGAACAAGTTTAATATATAGGGGATTCACAACCTGTCATATTGCGTCATATCGTCATAAGTCATAATATTTTGTGGTTGCATTCTATGCTATATGTGTACTAAATAAATACAACTCTGCTCGATATGTTTTTGAGTCGTCGTATTTGATCAGCTGTTTTTGTTTACTTCTTCACAGGGCTTCGGAAAAGTCTTTTATAACTATTTCCGTAAAATATTTTAATATGACATATGACTTTATGACACTTTGTGAATCACCTAATAGTGTTTTGTTATTTAAACTACTGTGCTTTACTTTGGGAATCTTTTCTTTGTCATCCGACTTTACTCATTAAATAAAAAAACGTACCATGAAGTTAATACGATGTAAGAAAATATATAAATTATAATTATGTACTCCCTATGAAAAACTCGACAGCTCTGAAACTGTATACTATTGCAGATGAAATACATTATAATATAATGTGCATATGTACATTCATTGGCTAATATTGCTCATGTTTTCATTATCTGAATTTTATGCAAATTTCTAATAATATTTTTCACTTACCCCATCCACTAAAGCAAATGCTTCACCATTTATAACGAGTTGATTGCAACTAATTCTACAATTTTTCACACCCCTTTGTAAGAATGAATTTGCTTTTGCTTGGTGCCCAATTATTACGCAGTTCAATTTCAAGGTTTTGCCAGGCGATTTTATTATTTTTAAAATTGCGTAAAGGGTGACTTCATATAACTAGCGGAAAAAAGTGAAGGAAAATGTAAATTGTACCCTCGCGGGGATTATTTTGACAAGACTATAAATTGAAGGAGTGACAATTTGAGACCAAACTCCGAGAAGTTAATTCGAGTAGCGGAACTTGCATCATTTATGTTATTTGAGAATGTGCGATTGTTTTCTTGTGCTGATCAGGAAAAAGTTAAGTTACCTTTTTAATTCGACGCTTCCAAACAAAACTCTACTAAGTCTGAAAACTGTTTTGCAGGAGAAGCTCTCAAAGTTTAAACTCCATATGAAACTTCGGTTGTATGCTAAGTACATTTTCACTTGTAACTTCTGTTTGGATTGAACGATCAACACCAAAACTCGACAATATGTATCAAAGTCAGGGTACGCTTTATATAAAACCGTAAGAAAAAATAAAAATTTGCTACGTGGTTTTTCATGGCAAGCTCTCCAAGTTTTTATTCTGTAAAAATCTCGAGTTGTATTATGTGTACACTTTTGCTTATAACTTTTGATTGGATTGTCCGATTGATACCAAAATTAGACAACATCTAAATTAAGACACGCTCTACTTGAAAACGCCAAAAACAGGAAAATGTACTAAGTCGACTTAGTACAATATTTTTTGGAAGCGTCGAATTGTCCTTTTCCAAATCGATTCGAAATACAATTATACTGACAGAGGACTGACACATCAGTACAGTCAAGTTTTACGCCGAAACTCTAGTCCCATCGATTTCATTCAGCCGTGATCGCACAACCGAGAAACGAGAGCAGTAAAAAAGTGTTATCCGTCCTCTACAACGTCAGGACTCGGATTACAGAAAGGGCTATCGGTGAGCCCTGAAGCACCCATGTCGGCTAATGAACTGGGTAAGGTGGAATTTTAGGTCACCCTGCTCTCTATCTGCCCAACTGTTTATATTAAGAATTACCCTATAAATCCACCCACTTTTTAGCGAAGTTTGCCAGCGTTTCTGCAACAATAGACGACTTTTCTTTCTTCAATTCTCTATGAGCTTAGCACCGGTTTCGTTGCATAGTTGTGAATAAATAAATCAAACTGGAATAAGCCATAAAATCAAATGCGCTGTGCCGAAGTTCTATTGGTGGTTTTTGGCATAAATTATGCTTGACATATCGCACACTAAATCAAAAAGCGTCACAACTCAAAATTTTTCGAAATCGGGTTTCTTCCATAAATTGGTACACAGAATATATCTCTAGCGGCTGCCAAAAAATCTTTTCCATCAGAGTCTTTTTTAACTGAGAAATAACTATTATACGTAGCCTTTTCCTATATCATTGCATATAAAAATTAAAAAGTTTTTTGCCTCTCCTGAAAATTTTTGAATTTTGAGTTGTAACGCTTTTTGATTTAGTGTGCGATATGTGCAACAGCTTTCAACACTTGGGCACGTCAGCTCTGCTTTTTTGTCAACCAGAATCATATGCACTTGTGCAAATATTTTTTTTTATACTTAGGAGGTAAGAATCATAAAGATAAAAAGGTACACAAAAGGGGGATGTTTGACAAATTGTCGGCATACTTTTTAGATGGAATTTTTAATGTGAAGCCGAAGAATTTACTTACCTTATTGAAAATTCCAAGTAGGTTCTAAAAATATCTACAAAAATTGGCAATAAAGGCATTTTAATATGTTTCAAAATAAATATGTTTCCAAGTAAATATGTATAAAAAAGTGTTTGTATTTACAGAGGGTTGTTATCCAGTTCTCGTGAAGAAAAACGAAGCAATTTTGATATTTCATAATGACGTCAGAAAGTGTCGCTTGTTTTAATTTTGTTGACACAATAACCAGCCAACGATCTTCATCCGGATACAAACCCTTTCTAATTCATAAAAAGACCGTAAATTATAGTGTGCCAAAAGGGGAGCAAATCACATTAATGAAGACATCCAAGTCATCACACGGTGTATATATCTGTCTGTGACTGTCTCTGAAATTCGTAGACGGAAGGTATTTACGCATGTGCAAAATGGAAACAGCTCGTTTAAAAATTCGTTGAAATGTCTTCAGTCAATTGGGGTGCACATCGTCATTTGAGTTTTGCTCGAGCAAGTGATTTCTTTATAATTATTATACACTTAAGCAATTGCTTAAGATTTGGACATTTCTACAAGCGGAAGTGTATAAATTAACATTAATGTTTCGGGTGATATTTTTAGGTGAACGTTGCTGGCATGAATTGGTTAAGTGTGATTTACGGAGGAGTAAATTTTTTTTGAGGTAAAAATAAGTGACAATGACACATAAAGTGAAGAGAAAGTGTATTGCAGAATTTTGTTGATTTTGCATATGGCGGGCGATGATTGCGAAACTTTTGAGAAAGAAGAACAAACATTTTTTTTTTTAATCTAAAGGTATCCTCATTATCGAGCATAGTATACATGCACCCAGGCCCGTACTTAGGGGGGGGGGGGTAGGGCATTGTGGGGCAATGCCCTACCTTAAAATTAGAATGTCCTACCTTAAAAAGACCAACAAGTGAGATGAATTATTATAATTGAATTTTTTGTCATAGTTTGAGATAAAAAATTATTGCGGTTGCAATGTATGATATGGAGAATCCACCCAGCACCACAGATATAATTAAATAAGACCATCGAATTTTTGTAGTTTGGTTAAAGGAATGGTTCATTCCGGCACTTTTCTGACAAAAACTAATCTAACTGTGAGCGAACAACACCAAAAGCGCGGAATTGATTTCAAAGGCTGTGTGCTGATCTAAAACATTTTACTCGATGGAAAAATGAGGTGTCTAAATTTTCTATGGTTATCGTTTAATCATTTTTGAGAACGTTTTTCTCACCTTGACTTGCGTGCCGCTGTGGTGCAGTGGGTAGAGTGCTCGCCTGCTGTACCAGAGGTCTCCGATTCAAACCCCAGTCCGGACAAACACCAAGCAAATTTTTCTAATTAATTATAACTCAATTATTGGGTTTTTAGAAACAGCGGTCACGTCTCGGCAGTGTGCGATATACCCTCCGAGTGTATTTCTGCCACGAAAAAGTTTCTCACAAAAAATGCATTCGCCGTTCGGAGCCGGCATAAAACTGTAGGTCCACCCAATTAGTAGGAAAAACCAAAATGAGCACACCTCGAATTGGGAGAGAATCTCGGCCATAAAACTCGTCAGAGTTATAATAGCGCCATTGTATTATTGTATTATATTATTATATTGACTTGCGTGTATACCTACAGGCGACCCACATACCAAATTTAAAGATCATAGCTCTCTTAGGTATGGAATAATCGAAGGAAATTAAATTAAAATTAAAAATTTAAAAAATTAAATTTTCTGTTGCATTTAATTTTTTAATAATATTTTCGGCTTTAATTTTGTCTCTCGCTTATTTGCGTATGGCGGTTGGTCGCTATCTTCCACTCAACGAGAGGCGTTTAAAGACACATATGAAATTTTTGCATTTATAGCGACTATAGGATGTAGTACTGCAGTGTGCGAATTAACCTTTCCTCAAAGGCTGTCAATCGGCCAAGAGAGAATGGCTGGTATGGTATTTCTCGCCTTTAAGAAAAAGAGAACAAAATCGGTTGAGCTGAACGAAGTTCCTCGCATTTTTAATAACATGGCGAACCGCAGAATTCAGCTGTTTTGAATGCTTTCACTATTTTTATTATTAGAATAAGTTTGCAGAAACAATAAACTTAAATGATACTTTGGTCGTATCTATTTACTCGTATCGCCCACCCAGTACTCACTCGCACTTAGACGTTGATCTCCACATCTAAATCTGGAAGCTGAACCATCTTGTTGGATTATTCTCAATGAGTATCGCTTATGTACTGTCACAATAATTATGTGTCAACAAGTAGGTATTAAATGTACGTCACTGACCTAGAGAAAAGTGATATACCTCATGCTGATTGATTTTGGAAGCCATGCCTCGATGTCAGATTAATTGTGATACATTATTTACTTCCGCCCTACCTTAAACCAACGCAGCCCTACCTTAAATTTAAGTCTAGCTACGGCCCTGCATGCACCTTGCACCAAAATTGTACATCGTGTTCACCAAAAAACTGAGGGCTAGACAGACGGACGACTCAGCTCATGATTCAGCTGATATTGGTATATTTTTTGGTGGATCTAAGTCATCTCCTTCTGGTGTTTAAATGAATATATGTAGAATACCATTTATTTTTCATGAAAGGTATAAAAATGCAAAAGAAATGCAAAAATTTCAAAATAAAACCTGTTTGAATGAAATGTTTGAAGCACACTCACCATTCGAACATTTTGCATACGAACATGGAACAAAGGCACCGCTTTTATTTGTTGCATGCCCCAGCAGCTGATTTTTGTTTACATACGAAATGTGACTTCAGCTGAGGTGGAATTTGGTGGAGGCTTGCAACCGGTGTCGATAAATTATGTACATATGTATGTATGTGTGTATGGAGTGTACTAAAAGGAAAAGAATGGAAACAAGCTTTGTGTGTACAATATTTGTTTCTACAAAAGCCAATGCCCTTTACTGGCGCCAAGCGAGGCACGGCTGCTAATTGACATGTGTTCACGTGTGTATATAATTAATATCTAACAAAATCGTGCACAATCTATTTTAACATTTTAACATTTAGGGGATTCACAACCTGTCATATTGCGTCATATCGTCATAAGTCATAATATTTTGTTGTTGCATTCTAGGCTATATGTGTACTAAATAAATACAACTCTGCTCGATATGTTTTTGAGTCGTCGTATTTGATCAGCTGTTTTTGTTTACTTCTTAACAGGGCTTCGGAAAAGTCTTTTATAACTATTTCCGTACAATATTTTAATATGACATATGACTTTATGACACTTTGTGAATCACCTAATTTTTTCTTTGTTTATATAAGAAGACAGGTAAGCCAAAAAATAAAACAAAAAACAAGTAGCAATACACATACCTATATTATACGCTCATTTATTCTCGCCTTATATTTACTTAGTTGGAATTAAAAAAAATTAAATAATTTTTGCATTTAAGAAAACAAATTTTGCTTTATATGCATGGCGGCATCCACATTTACATTTTAATGTTTATTTATTTATTTTTTTTTTTTTACATGTGTAACAAATGTGAAATATGGACTTTTGCTTGTTTAACTGACGAAAGTTTATCGTTGTGCAAATTTTGCTAATTGATGTACCTACCCTGCAGGAAGAAAAAAATCAATTGCTGAAAGTAGTTGACTTTTAACTGGTTATTTTGAGACAATTGAAAAAAATAATCAATTTGTATCAAACAGGAAGAAACCCATTTTTAATTAGTTGCTTTGTCATGCAGAAAAATCCAAGAAAAAGGAGGAAGTGTGCATTGACCACAGAGCCGTAGCGAGGGTGTGGCAAACGAGGCATTTGCCTCGGGCGCCAATAGAGAGGGGCGCTGAATTTCGGTAATATTAAACAAAATTTCGCAGAAGTATTTTTTGAAAAAACATAATGAAAAAATAGGCGTTGTTTGCCAGGAACCCGCAAGGTTCTGCCTTGATCATCAGATTTGTAAAATTTTTTCAAAAGTAATAGGTATGTATGTATATGGGCGCCCAAGGCCGTATCTAGGGGGGGGGGGGGATGCCAGGGATCAATCCCCCCCCGAAATTAATGCGATTAAATTTTTTTATAATACAAATATGCTTAATTGTATTTTTTGAAGCATAGAAATCATGTAAAAAGTTAGTCTCAATTATTATTTGTATCTATGTATGTACTAGCAAGTAACCGGCTTACTTCGTTGCGCCGCAAAAATTAAATATACTGATGTTTAGCTTTGAGTAGAGTGTAAAAATGGGTTACACATTCATATTTTGTGCTTGTTTTCTGCAAGGAATGTAATATACCACCCTCCTTTAGATGAAATGCAAACACTTTAAAATTAAACAACGTTATAAACAATACATTTATTAACAACAAAAAACTCGATGTTATAATAATTCAAACAACGTTTGGTACCTACACAGAGCGAAAACCACCTAATAAAATAGAACAAAAGTAAGAAGATATATCTATAGTTTTTCTTTAAGAAGAATCCCTACTTAATTTTAATGGGATAGTCTTTTTAATAAAATCAAGAAGAAATCTTCGAATATATATGTGGATATCTCCTTGAATTAATAAAGAGGGCGTTCTTCTTATTTTTATTAGGTTATCTAATTAAATTTATTATAAAGTTAGTCCTATATACATACATATGTAAACTGAGTTAGCGGTTCACAGTCGACAACAATAATGCGTAAAGAAAAGTTGAGTAGAAAGTTTTTTTATTTATTGTAAGAAGGTATACTCTTAAATAAAATTAAAAAGATTTACCTCCCAAAAATAAGAAGAAATTTCTATGGAAATATCTTCGAAAAATTGAGTAAGAAGTTTTCTATTTATTGTAAGAAGGTATACTTTTAAATAAAATTAAAAAGATTTACCTCCCAAAAATAAGAAGAAATCTCTATGGAAATATCTTTGAAAAATTGAGTAAGAAGTTTTCTATTTATTGTGAGAAGGTATACTTTTAAATAAAATTAAAATGAAATCTCTATGGAAATATCTTCGAAAAATTGAGTAAGAAGTTTTCTATTTATTGTAAGAAGGTATACTTTTAAATAAAATTAAAAAGATTTACCTCCCAAAAATAAGAAGAAATCTCTATGAAAATATCTTCGAAAAATTGAGTAAGAAGTTTTCTATTTATTGTAAGAAGGTATACTTTTAAATAAAATTAAAAAGATGTACCTCCCAAAAATAAGAAGAAATCTCTATGGAAATATCTTCGTCTCTGACTTCTGTCCTCTTTTTGGACCACGAAGCTGTTCAAAGAGAAAATCTTCTTATTTTTATGAGGATTATTTGGCTCTGTGTACATTAGTAGGCAAATTAGTTCATAAAATAAGGTACATCTTGTTCATTAATTAAAAACTTCCGTGAACACAACATTCTTTGTTTTGTTGCCATTTCCAGGTATAAGAAAACTCTGGTTTTGTGGTGAACCAGTTCGCGACAGAGCGACATACATTTGACCGTGAGAAAACACCTCGTTGCGAAGGTCTACCCCAATATAGCTAAATGTTTGCCCTTGGGACTTACAAAAAAACGCAAATTTCACTCATACGACCCATGAAAAGGGAAGAATGATCCATATAGTTTAAATCCGGTCTGTAGTTAAATGCTGATTTCGTATGAATCGCCACATGTCTCCTCTGCATTCCACGCAACCGTGAGTTCTCTAAACGATTTGTATGTTCAGCGACTGTCCCGTTTCTTCTGAACCTAATTTGGCGCCTGTTTCCAGAAGATATAGATAACTGCGGTTTTGCTTTTGGCATGTCTAAGAAATTGTTTAACAAAATCATAAACTTATAATTAACTTAATTGGGTAAGAGCTTAATTTAAAATTTTACCATTGAAATTAATGGTGATTTCGTTTCATCAAAAAAATGCGCATTTTTGTTTTCCGTTTTCGTTTGCAAAATGAAGGTAAAACGTCAAATAGAATATGTCTTCTTTTTTTAGTGGTTTTATTAGGCTAGTGGATCTAGTGGTAATTTAGTGTAAAAAAACTACATAAGTTTTTCACTTGCTACCCTGTTTTCGTTTCCTAAAAATGTACACTTCAGTGGTGTAAAAAACTCACACTTTTTACCCTCTGAAGCTTTGACAGGGTAGCTGGTTGCACTGAAAATCAGCTGACGAAAATGCAATAACAATTAAATATGGGTGATAAGCGAAACCTAATTATTCATGCACATAGCATAGCGAACGGGGCAGATATGTACATATGTAATTTGAATTTGAAATGTTTTTTTTTTAGGTAATTCCCCCCCAAAATGAAATCCTGGCTACGGCCTTGTGGGCGCCCTTTATTTTTAATGTAGTGAAATTGAAAGAATATTTAAATTAGAATGCTTATGATAGTCGATTATTCATACATTTATTTGAAAGTTGTGATTACCGATAAAGCGCGCTCATGCGTGCATGTATAAAAAACAAGTAAGGAAGCCTAAGTTCGAGTGCAATCGAACATTAGATACTCAGCTGTATGCTTTCATTGTTTGTTTGCGTTTGTTCGATATAGGGTGTATTTTATATGAAACGAGTGCTGCATAAACAGGGCGCAGCCACGCCCATTTTCAAAATTTATATCAATCATCCAAATAAGCATACAAATATTATTGTTAGTGCAAAATTTCATCCCTCTATGACTTTTAGTTACAAAGACTTCACGTTACAAATTCCAAAAGGGTGTTCCAGAAATATCTTTGTTAAAAAGTAGGCGTGGTCATAAACCGATTTCAATACATTTTTGCGTGTCTATTAACACATGTTATAAAAGTGTATAAACCAAGTTTCGTCATAATATCTCAATTATTTGTCGAGTTAAAGGCTAAGAAATCTCATATATCCCTTTGTCTAAAAAGAGGCGGTGCCACGCCCATTTTCCAAACTTTTTTATTTTTTGTTTCCGGTCTATTGTAAAACTCATGTCACAAAATTTCAATGAATTATCTTTATATTTCACATAGATATCGCTTAAAATGGTTTTATTAGGTCACTTTATAATACACATATATAAAAGTGGGCGCGGTCGTCAACCGATTTTGGTAATTTTTCGTCCACACATTTGGCTAAGTAAATATATCACGCGTACCAGATTTCATCGATATATCTTTAACGGTTTCTGAGTTATGGCTTATTAAACTTTCAATATTCGCTCCTTAATAAGTGGGCGTGGCACCGCCCATTTTCCAAAATTTTTGTAGTTTTTGTTTTATGTCCATAGTTGGACTCCTGCCACAAAATCTCAGTGATTGATCTTTATATTTGACAGAGATATCGCTTAAAATGTTTTTATTAGGCCCCCTTATATTTCCTATATATAAAAGTGGGCGTGGCCGTCAACCGATTTTGATAATTTTTCGCCAAAACATTTGACTAAGTAATTATATTACGCGTACCGAATTTCATCGATATATCTTCAACGGTTTCTGAGTTATGACTCATAAAACTTTCAATGTCTGCCCCTTAATAAGTGGGCGTGGCACCGCCCATATTCCAAAATTTTTGTGTTTTTTGTTTTATGTCCATAGTTGGACTCATGCGACAAAATTTCAATGATAGATCTTTATATTTGACAGAGATATCGCTTAAAATGGTTTTATTAGGTCACTTTATAATACACATATATAAAAGTGGGCGTGGCCGTAAACCGATTTTGATAATTTTTCGTCAAAACATTTGTCTATGTAAGCAAATTACGCGTACCAAATTTCATCGATATATCTTCAACGGTTTCTGAGTTATGACATATAAAACTTTCAATGTTTGACCCTTAATAAGTGGGCGTGGCACCGCCCATTTTCCAAAACTTCATCAAATTTCTTCATAAGGGCCCGAGCTCAATACGTGGGTAAAATTTTAAAACTCTAGCTATATTAGTGGCTGAGATACCAAATTTCCGATTTTTTCTATATAGGAAAAGTGGGCGTGGTCATGGTCCGATTTCGCCCATTTTCAATACCAACCGTCCCAGTCTCGATACCAACTTGCGTTCCAAATTTCATCAAAATATCTCAATTTTTGCGCGAGTTAGAGTGTTTACAGACGGACGGACGGACGGACGGACGGACAGACGGACGGACGGACGGACGGACGGACGGACGGACGGACGGACGGACATGGCTCAATCGATTTCTCTTTTCACCCTGATCATTTTGATATATATAAGTCTATATCTATCTCGATTATTTCATTCTGTTACAATCCACCGTTATGTGATTAAAACTATAATACTCTGTGTACTAGTACAGCTGAGTATAAAAAGGTACGTACATTTGCAAAAACTGGCAAGATAATAGGTCCGTTCGGCGGCAGCAAATTGCAAGAAGGGAAAAATATGTTTTGCTCTCCCGAAGAGAGAAACTTATGCAAATTTACTGGCATTTCACCGAACAGAACTTTGTCAAAATTTGCAGAAAATCAGCTGTTTGTTTTTACTCACAAGTGCATAACAAAATTAAAATTTTACGAAATGGAATCGAAGGGAAAGCTAAATGTGCAGTGTTCTATAATAATATGATATAATACACTGGCGCTATTATAACTCTGACGAGTTTTATGGCCGAGACTCTCTCCCAATTCGAGGTGTGCTCCTTAACTTTCGTTTTTCCTACTAATTGGGTGGACCTACAGTTTTATGCCGGCTCCGAACGGCGAATGCATTTTTGTGAGAAGCTTTTTCATGGCAGAAATACACTCGGGCTGAACCCGAGACCTCTGGTATAGCAGGCGAGCACCCTACCCACTGCACCACAGTGGCCACTGTTCTATGTTCTGCACAAAAGCACTGTGGATTGGTCCAGGGATAAATCCAGAAAGGGAATTCTGCCGGCTGAGGGTTATCTTTTTAAAGCGCGACCCAAGGCCGCCAACGTAAAGAAGTATTTCCTCGGTAATAGTGGGCAGTTTTGGTGTTTTGTTTTGTGGATTTCACAACTTTAACAACAAGTATCTCATAAACTATAAGTCTCCGGCAAGTTTTTATTTCTGTTCTGACATCTGTGAAAAAGTCATTTTTTTTTTTCGGGGCGTGCGTCAATAATGGATAATTTTCCATTTAAGTAGTATATGTACCTCCTATTTGCGATTCAACAACGCAGAATCCCGAGAGTGCAGACGATGATCCCACTGCGCTGTCATTAACACGTTTCCTTTTAGCTGGTACCTTATTAATAAATTGAATCATTTAAATAAACTTTATAAATTAAAATAATATAATTTTCTCACTTCATTTTCTATTGAATCACGCATATTCCCGATTTTCTTAGTTTTTTGACTTTGAAATCACTTTCGACTTTTTTTTAAATTGCAACCATATGATCACAAATCATATGTTTTTTCAGTCTACTGAACTTTGTAACGACAAATTTCGTCAGTAAAACTTTGCAGCTTTCTTCTTCTTTGAACTGTCAAAATTGCGCTCTCTTCTGCAAATTTTGACTGAGTTTTTGCCTCAAAGAACGCGATTTTGCAGTTTTTTCTGCAATTTGCAGGAATTTGCTGCCGCCGAACGGTCCTAATGTAATAACAGCAAGAAATCTCGATAAATAGAACATTTCTTATAACATTAATGTAGGATAATATTAGGGAGTCGACTGTATATGCATATAGCGGCGACACCTGTTTGTCAACAACCAGCTACTTACGTCCGAATAATTACATAGCTGATTGGTCGATTGCGCAACCCTTTCGCGTCGCTAGGAATGTAACCAGTGGTTAAAAAATTGCACGAATTTTCATTCTCTTGCTTTTGATTAGGGCACTCGGACACACGATGGGCATCAAAAGCTAATGCCGTAAAATCATTGAATTCCCAAATTGAGGCAGTTCTTGGAGTACTTCAAGATATAATGGCCAATCCAAATAATCCTGACAACAAATCATCTGGCAAAAATTTGATTAAAAATATTGATTTAGGGTTTCTTCTTTTCCTCGACGTCTGGGATCAGATATTAAGTCGGGTTGATCGCGTTACGAAAGCTTTGCGAACGATAATTTTGACTTTGGAAAAAGCTGCACATTTGATTCAGGGTTTGAAAAACTCACTACAAGAACTTCGCGACACAGAATTCAAATAAAATTTTAAGCGTGTTTCTGCATTAGCTACTAGTCTACTAGCGAGCAATGTCAGCAAGCGGTCAAGGAAGAAGAAAAAATTGGAATTGTATGAAGGAGAAGACGACGCACCCGAAATTCCGGATAATGAAAAGTTTCGCATTGACATCAACGAGTCAGTTGATAGGTTCATAGGAGGTATAAAAAGATAATACAGGCCGACAAAATGAGACCGATTTTTTTGACCATAAACCAGACCATACTTTCCTAAAGGTTTTCGATGCGCTGAATTCAAATCTGGACGCAGAATTGCTCTATCACGTCAGGATTTTGAGATATCCTAACCTAAATGTGCAAAAACACCGTTTTTGCCTATTTTTGAGGTTATATATAAACGACAGATTTTTTTTTTTAAAAGCGCATACAGCATCTTTCTTTTACGAATGGCGTCTTTCTCTTACGAATGGCGTTGAAACTTTAAATTGCTCTATCTTAGCGAAAAAAAGATATTTGAGCAAACTCAATGCCATTCGTATGAGAAAGACTTCTTCTTTAAGATGCTATGTGTGCTTTAAAAAAAAAATAAAATCTGTCGTTTATATATATGTACATAACGTCAAAATAGGCAAAAACGGTGTTTTTTGAACATTTAGGTTAGGATATCTCAAAATCCTGACGTGATAGAGCAATTCTGCGTCCAGATTTGAATTCAGCGCATCGAAAACCTTTAGGAAAGTATGGTCTGGTTTATGGTCCAATTTCTTGTCGGACTGTGTAATGGATGTGGCCAATGATTTCGGATTTTTGTCTGGCGAGTTTTTGAAAAATGAGTAGCACCGAAGTGAAAAAAGCAGCGATGGATTTGGCAACCAAATACGAAAAAGACATCAATGGCGTAGAATTTATTGAGAAAATTTCAGATTTCAAGCACGCAGCTTTGTCAATCATCCCTGATCGTCTCGAATCCACGACTGTTATAGAACTACTTCAAATTATTCAAGATTATGGTTTAAAAGCATCATATCCAAACGTTGAAACTGCTTTCAGAATTTTTTCGACGATTCCTGTAACAATCGCTACGTGTGAACGTAGCTTTAGCAAACTCAAACTCGTTAAGTATTATTTGAAATCAACAATGGGCCAAGAAAGAGTGTCGAACTTGGCTATTTTATCGATAGAAAACGAAATTGCCAGTAAAATTGATTTCGACGATATTATTAACGAATTCGCTTCTATTAAGTCAAGAAAAATTCAATTGTAAATGTTAGAAGAACATTTTTTTAACACAGTATTATATGGTGAATGCTACAGTATTAACAAATATATATATGCATGAATAATTTGTTCAAAAAAATTTGCCATTTATTCTTATATAGAACAAGTTTTGTTGTCCTGCTTTTTGAACAGGGGGCGCGGGAATAACAAGCTTGCCTCGGGCGCCAAAAAGGCTCGCTACGGCACTGATTGACCAAAGCTTTCAAATGCCTTATGAAAATATTTTTATTCAGTTTAGATAGAATTTTGCTGTGAAAAATCCCCTTTTTGGATTTGGGAAGCGAAGCAATGGAATAATATCGAAATTTTTGCGAATTCCATGAATGTAAACATGTATGTATGTAACAGGTAGATCTGCAACCATTTCCCTTGTATTTTTTGTATAATTTTCTAAATATGAATGAGGTTATATTTTGGGATCAATTATTTTTAACCCAAAAAAGTTAGTTTATAGTTGCCCTCCAAGTAATGCAGAAGTACAAAGGACTGACTTTTTTATCGCCATTCCCATACAAAAGTAGTTAGCTTTTTTTCAAAGAAAATATACAATTAAAAGTGACCACTAGTGTCTTTGTAAACAGTTTAAAGTCAGTTTTAAGTTAGATGTACTTCCTGCAGGGTATATATAAGTATACATATGTATGTAACTCGGATCACTTGTTTGGTAGACAATCTTTTAGGTTGGTTTCAAAATTTAAATTTAGTTGCTTTATTTTGAGTAAACCTCGTTAAATATGTAATTTTGTCTTTTTTTTATGAATTGTGCATTAAGGTGGAGTAAAACGTTTTTTTTTGGAAATTCAATTTGTTCCAAAGCCAGAACGGCACCTTTCTAGCCCAGTAATAAGCCTGTAAAATTTTATTGACCTACTCGCAGCTTTAGAGGTGCCCCCAGCCCCACAAAGTTGAAAAAATAGCACTATCTGGTACAAATATGAAATTTCTAAAATTATAAAATCAAAAAACGAAGTATGAGGATTGATAAACATGGCTAAGCTGAGTATTAAAGTGATTTTTTTTTTGGAAACGGTAACAACAAAAGTTATCAAAGGTCAAAGTTTATATTATGCATTTTTAATTGCAATTACCTAAAAACTACTGAACCGATTTCGAATATTTTACACCATTCGATAGGTATTTTCATTCCCTTTAATTTGATATACATTTTATGTGGCTTCCATAATACCCCAATGCGGGGGTTAACCCCCCTTTTACCCCCCTTACTTTTCATATATAAAATGTATATCAAATTAAAGGGAATCATAATACCTATCGATTGGTATAAAAATATTCGAAATCGGTTCAGTATTTTTATAGGAAATTGCAATTTAAAAAATGCTTAATATAATCTTTGACCCTTAATAACTTTTGTTGTTGTTGTTTCCAAAAAAAAAAACAAAATAACTTTAATACTCAGCTTAGCCATATTTATCAATCCTCATATTTCGTTTTTTGATTTTATAATTTTCAAAATTTCATATTTGTACCAGATCGTGCTTATTGCTTTCAACTTTGCGGGGCTCGGGGCAGTTCAAAACGTCATCCTATCGCCATAAAATTTTGTGGGGTTCATTAACTCGTATAAAGGCACATTTTCATTGCTGGTACGTCCAAAAAAAGAACAAAAAAAAAATCTCCATATGATTTCACTCCACCTTATTGTGCATTCTTACTCTGAAAATGTGAGAAAATTAACAAGTTTTAAATTACATTTGTACACATATAATAGATGAGTATATAGTAAATACCCTGCAGCAAATCGCGCTAGTTTCAGGCTAGTGCAAAATTAGCTAAAAAGAGACAGGCTCTTCTCTATATCAACTCGTTCTCGTTCTATACCAACGCAATGCTTTTAACTGTATTTTTTAACACGGCGATGTCCTACGAAGTGGAATTATCCCCTTTGAAGAACTTTGGAATGCGTTCTAAACTACTTCTTATATGGACAGTAGTGGAATAGTTTAAAAATTAATAGTTCGGATATAGTTCAAAAGGAAGCACTTCAGTAATAGTTCAGAAATCGTCGGGCTTTACAAAGTAATTCTCAGCCGGCAACACGCTTAAGATACTGAAAATAAATGCGGGATTATATTATATCGTACGAACTTTTTTAAAATTGACCATACAAAAGTTGGAATTGTCCCATTCACCCACAAATACCAAGTAATATTACTTCGGTTATATGTACGTCCTTTTAACTAAATTTCATTTGGCACTACCCAAAAGACAGTAAAAAGGGGCATTATTGTAAAGTGCAACATTTGTTGTTGCTCAGCTTTAAAGTAAGTAATAGCTGTAAACATAAATTTTTTATGAAGTCACAATAATAAACAGTTCCGCTCTGCATTCCTTTAGAACCAGTTATGAGGTAATCGTGAACTCTCTAGTTCTAGACTGACGTTTTTCGGTACTGTCCCTTATATTAGCTGCTGGGTAATTACATGTGATGTGAATACATATTATGGGCATCAGTCTGTGGAGATCAATTCTATCTAAACTTTAACTAGGCTATTCTGACAAATTTTAAAGCATTTCCTCACCACTGTGCGATTAACACATTTTTGTTTCTTTTTTTTTGGAGCCGAAGCCCCAACCAACTGCAACTTGTACACTGTTGCAATCGAACAACGAAGCAGTTCAAGTTTTCCATTTGATTGCTTGGCGCAATTTGAAATCTTTTGGATCAGTTTGCCGCGAAGTCTACAATTGAAAAGTTGTATTTTAGAGGGTGTTACGGTGTTAACGGTTTAACGAATGCCATTCGAAATTCGCGCGAGCCGACAAGATTAATGAAAAGAAACAAATATGGAAATGGGTGGGAGTGATGTACATATGTAGATATGTATGTAGTGTGAATTTTTTGTTAGTCGGCTGTTGGCAAAAGAAGAACGTTTTAGCGTGAATTGGATGCGTGACAAAAGCATCTTAATGGAGTTGGCGCTAATGACAGCTGAGGCAATTAGAAATATGGGCAAAAATGGGGTTGGTATTCGCCAATAATACACATGAATGAATGAATTCGTATATGCAAAGCAAAATAATAAAATAGATTGAGTATGAATTTGAATTTGTTGTAAATCCATAACGGTACACCGCGGTGGTATGTAAAGGGAAGGAGTGAATAAGTTTCCTGCGTATACCGGGCATGTGCGAGGATTTGTACTATATTAATGGCAGTACCTAACAAAATATACTAAAGAAGTGTATAAGTTGAATAAGATTTCTAAGAATTTATTTTTAAAAGTCGAAAATTCCAAAAATCGGCAATCGGAAAATCTCTAGAATAATATCGGATACAAAAATTGAGCGCATTAACTTCGAATGTAATTAGATTAAAGCTGAAAAGATGTCAAATTTCAAAACTAATAAAAATTATAAAAGTGCCATGCACTACTACTAAAGTATTGATAACACAATTAATAAATATAACCCAAATACACAAGATATTAAATGCAACAAAATATGGCTCAGATTGATTACTAAGGTGATAAAGTACGTAAAGAAGCAACAAATTGGAAAAAGTGTTAAACACACACACGCAAACATACATATGTACATAAATGAGGCTAATTGTGAAAAATATTTTATCGATAAGAAACAAAAAGTTAAGTAAATGCCGGAAAATGCGATCATTAAAGCCAATTTATATGCCAAAATGAAGAATGAAGTAAAACAACAAGTGAACAACGCATAAAAAATTACCTACGTAACAAAAAATGAAGGCATAAAAAACGCTAATAACAAGAAGCTTATATATCTGTGGTCACAAGCAATAACCGCTTAAGTCGACTTAGGAAGATTTCGAGTTATATATACCACGTTATTCTCCTTTTATGACTCTATGACTAGCAATTTATCTCGAAATCACATTTTTCGACTTAAGCGATTATTGCAAATTGCCACAGATATATGTAAGTAAAAAGGTTACAAATGAAAAACACAAAAATTTAAAAGGAATTTGCTTTTTCAAGGAAAATATTAAGAAGGATTTTTTACATACTTTGCTGCAAAATATTTACATACAAACAACAAATTGACTTACAAGTAAAAAGCTACTTAACGTGGCATTAACTTGAGGATTACCTGGCGCAAAAATAGAGACAAAGGAAGAAGGAAAAATATAAATAGAAAAACAAGCAGTGAGTAGCTAAAAATGTTAAAAAAAAGGATATTTTCATGTCATAAGTCCATTCAAGCGCATAAAGAAGCACTTTGTCGCGCTTTAGTACATACCTATGCCCATATGTATGTATGTACAAATATTTATTTATGAGTCCTTTAAAAGCACATAAAGTAATCACGTTGCTGTGTTTCCTTGCTTTCCTTTTTTTTTTTTGTTTTTTGCGCCAAAGCATTGTCTCCGTCAGATGTCAAAAAACTGCCCTCAACCGCTTCCGCTATCGCTATTATTTTATATTGCTTTGTATTATAGACCACCACCTCCAAGTTTCTGATGACAAAATGTCTGTCAAAAAGCATTTTTAACATGCCAGCAAACTCTTGGCGCTGCTATCCTTTCAAATTTCTTGGGTAACTTGTCCTTTTTCGTTTGAGAATAAGTTTTTTAAGTTTTTTCAATTTTTTTTTTAATAATTATACGCATAAAAAGTTGTTTTCCCTTTTTCGTTAATAATAAAAGTACAGTGATTTCTGCAAAAAAGTGACTTCGATATTATGATTAAATAAGTAGCTTAGGAACCAAGGCCATATTTAGGATGGGATAGGGGGTTAGAACGGCCGCCCCCCTCCCCGAAATGCTGGAAGCTCCCAAAGGTGCAGCCTGAATGTCGCTTGGGTCCCAAAACACAGCGACATCCATAGAAACTGCGCCGCAGACGAGTTGACATGCGAAGGAAGCCATCTGGAGGCAACGATCTGGCTACCAGCTGGGTGGCTTCTGCTCTTAACACACAATAAACTGCGATCTACGATCCTACTTTATAAAGCATATGCCATATAGGCTGGAGAATCCACTTGCTTGATTTCCAGGTAAATCTTGCCAAGACTAGACCAAGAAACGTCTATAGCAGTCAGGGCCGTACCCAGGAATTTTTTTCGTGGGGGGTTTTCATCGTAGTTTTTTTTTTTTTTTTTTTTCGTGCACTAACTAAAAATAATAAAAGTTTCTAAACTGCTATATAGAAGAAAAAATTTTTCAAATTAGGGTTTTTATAAGAAAATTTAAAAATTAGGAAACTTTTGTTCATTTAAAAATTAGACTGTTCCATTGCAAACACGATGAATACTTTATTTTTGGTGATTTTATAAAAGTGAAAAAAAAAATATTTTATGGACGAAAAACTCGGTTAGATTACCAATCTGTTATCAACTTTTTTTTTCATTTCCATTGAATTTCATTTTCATTTGAAAATTAAAAAATAAACAGCGCAGCAGAAGTATAAAAAATAAAAAGTTATACTGTAATGCAACTACGCAGCCTTAAGTTTCAAAAAATTATAGTCGACTGTTGCTGTATTGTGGAAATTTTTACAGCACAGCAAAGGGCAAACATAATTTCGAGTTTTTACAGCACGGTTGTTATTGTTTTTTTTTAATTAATGGGAACACAATCGAAATTGTAATGTACAAAAAAAACCAATTTTAAATTTAAAATTCTGTTTATATCGTCGTACCATACGAAAACTAACATCAGATTTTTTGTGGCTGACGAAAAGTAAAAAGTTCAAGTTTTGGCCGACGAAAAGTAATAAAATCGAGTTTTGGCTGACGAAAAGTAATAAAATCAACTTTTGGCTGACGAAAACTATCAATTTCGTATAAACAACAACAATTTTAATGTAAAAACAGTATATAATTACTGATACTTTTCGTCAGCCAAAAGTCGATTTTATTACTTTTCGTCGGCCAAAAGTCAAATGTTCTAATTTTCGTACAGAATTTTTTTATTGATAGCTTTCGCCAGAAATTTTAAATATGTTAGTTTTCGTATGGTACGACGATATGTGCTTTGCTGTCGACTGATCTGTTTGAAATTACACAGTAAAGCAACAGCAAAAATAAGCATACAAATATATTCGACTGCTCTGTGCTTCGACTTCAGATATTTCCAAAGGAAATCGAAATTCAAAAGTTCTCAAAAAATTATGATATCTTTCGCAAAACAGCAACAGCTTATTTTTTGAGACTGTTGGTGTTATGCTGGCAAACAGTGCTTGGGAAGCTTTATATTTCCCTCTAATGTCCTTTTATCTGTGAAGTGGTTTTCATATAGTTGGGAACATCCTTTTTGTTTCACTTGGAAAAAATCGCCAAAAATAAAGTATTCATCGAATCTTTTTAATATTACGCTTAAAATGTTTGCAATAAAACAGAATAATTTTAAAAAGAATAAAACTTTCCTGATTTTTACAACTTCTTATAAAAACCCCAATATTTTTTCAATAATTGCAAAAAATCAATAAAATGTTGACTTTGACATATGTGGGATGGTTGCGTTGTTATAGTCCGATTTCACCTATTTTCAATAAAGTTAGTATTGATAACGCAACCATCCCATATATGGGATCTTTCACACAAAAACACACAAAATGTTATAAATCAGACACTAACACATATAACCCGAGTAATGAATTTTCAGCCATGCAATGACTTTATGCGGTTATAAGGAAATATACTAAAATTTTAGAAAATGTATGTATGTAACATAATTTAATTTATAAGTGGTATGTCGTTAGAAGCGTACTTTAATTATCTTTCGAACGGAGTAGACACGGTTTGCGGGTATTTGTAACTTCAGCGAGAAGAATTTTTGATTGAATTTGTAACCAAAAAAACCCAAAATTACGTTATCTCAAAACCCTAACCATAAAAAAATGGTTTTGACCTCAGCAGGTTCATGTCAGTCTTCCCCTATACCTAGGGTTGCCAGACGTACTGATTTGATCAGTACAATACTGATTTTTCGTGCCCCGTACTGATGGTTTTCAAAACCTTAAGAAATACTGATTTTTTGGGTTTTATACTGATTTGTACTGATTTTTAGCCGACACTAAAAAAAAATCATTTTTATCACCCGCGACAATACTCGGCGAGCAACGTGTAATTGTTGTTGTGCATTCCGACGAGTGAGAGAATTTTCGGAATCTCACATCGATCAAATTAGCTGGGTGAAACAAGCACGCCGAGGTTTCGGGGTAATAATGTGTTATGTTGTGTATGTGCGTTCTAATCATCGATTTAAGCGTAACCACCTCTCACCTATGATGAAAATGTGTCCGAATTTCATCGGTGTTTTGCTCGTAAGCATAATCACGGCATAACCATGAAATGATTAGGAAGGAGGAAGCAACGCGAACGTTAAATGTCTTAGAAAGATGATTGATAGTTAACGATACGGGAACAAAAACCAAATGCCAGTAATAAAGACGATTTTCTCCGCGTATATTGTTTTTTTTTTTTTTGGAAGGCAATGTACTGATTTTTTCGGGAAAGGTATCTGGCAACCCTACCTACACCTGAAATTCTTGGTATTTTCTCAAATTAATTATTTGTAAACTAGTATTTTGAACATATAGCTTTGAATATGATAGAAGTAAAATTTATCTAAATACGGCCTTGATAGCAGTAACCCTTCTCAGTCGGCCCTACATTGTGCCTCTAGTTGGTATAATAACGAGAATCCTTGAAACTCGCATGGGCCTCCTTACAAACCAATTCTGTCACAGCTACAGCGATAAGGAGGAGGTATGTATGTACACTCAAAAAAAATTACTCAGATTATGGAAAAGTGGGAATGATTCGGCGCTAAAGACAATTTTCATTGTTTTAATGTACAATTTTCTTTAAAACGTGGTTTTTATTCCTTGATTTGAAGAAAATTGTACATCAAAACAATGAAAATTGTCTTTAGCGCCGAATCATTCCCACTTTTCCATAATCTGAGTAAATTTTTTCTTGAGTGTAGAAATCGTAGACACTGGAAATTCCATTGAGCGGCAGCTTCAAGTAGCTGCAGATTGTATAGAAGAAGAGTGAAAGTCTTTGTTCGTTCGAAATTTTCATTGGTTTTTGTTTTTTTTTTTTCGTTCGAAAAGCCTAGAAAAATTTTTTTATTTCTTTTTTCTTTTCGTGCTCTTCGGTGAAAAACATTTTTATTTCAACCACAATTAATTTAAATATTTTTTCGTAACTCGCCATTGCTAGTTAAATCATTAATCTCTTTTACAAAAAAAAAATATTCTTCATGCTGCTACTTGAAATGACGTCTTCGTGCAATTTTATCAATTGCCAGTGGGGCTGATTTGCAAGGGGTTGTTTTCTTATTAATTTCTATTTTATTTTGTGGAAGCGGGGAGATAATTTTCAGTCGCTAATTGATGCTCGTTTCTTTTTTTCATTGAGGAAAAAGATTGCTGCTTATTAAAAAAAAAATGATGCATGAAATACTCTCGAAATTTTAGGGTCGATTTTGAGGAAGTTTAATTTTGTGTTTTATATACAAAATAGAATAAAAATATTTATGTACACATTACAAAATTCAGAATTTTTATTAACTCTTGCCCAACTAATCATAAATAAAGGTATAAATATATGCATATTATTATGTACATATGTATTATGTATGAAACATGCCCATTTCTTGCACATTACTTGGCATTCCCCACACGCGCGCAACACTACTTTTCCCCCAAAGTTCTGCTCACACTCTGCACGCCAACAAAATGCTGCGCTTGTAAAAGGGCAGCCGACGAAATGGAAAAATGCTTAGTATATATATTTTTTTTTATTTTTTTCCTTTTTTCCATTTTTTATTATTTTATTTTTATTTCTTTTCCATCTTCCCTTTCATTATATGCCACTCGTGCTGCAATCATTCATTGCTCAGCGGCGTGTGTGCGTTTTAATAGCCACTTAGGCCACGGTTGCATGCCGAGTTCACGACTTCACGTCATGCATTAAGTAGATAAAAAAGAACAAGTAAGGAAGCCTAAGTTCGAGTGGAATCGAACATTAGATACTCAGCTGTATGCTTTTATTGTTTGTTTGCGTTTAATGGAAACACGTTGTACTCTATATAAAGTGAGTGCTGCATAAAGTGGGCGTAGCCACGCCCATTTTCCAAAATTTTTATCAGTTATCCAACTAAGTATATGAATATTATTATTTGTGCAAAATTTCATTCCTTTACGAGTTCTAGTTACAAAGATTTCACGTTAAAAATTCCCAAAGGGTGTTTCAGAAATATCTTTGTTAAAAAGTAGGCGTGGTCATAAATCGATTTCAATAAATTTTTGCGTGTCTATTACCACAAGTAATAAAAGTGTACACACCAAGTTTCGTCATTATATATAAATTATTTGTCGAGTTATGGGCTAAGAAATCTCGTATATTCCTGTTTCTAAAAAGAGGCGGTGCCACGCCCATTTTCCAAAATTTTTGTGTTTTTTGTTTTATGTCCATAGTTGGACTCCTGCCATAAAATTTCAATGATATATCTTTATATTTGACAGGGATATGGCTTAAAATGTTTTTATTAGGCCACTTTATAATACCCATATATAAAAGTGGGCGTGGTCGTCAACCGATTTTGGCAATTTTTCGTCCAAACATTTGTCTAAGTAAGTATATCACGCCTACCAAATTTCATCGATATACCTTCAACGGTTTCTGAGTTATGACTCATAAAACTTTCAATGTTTGCCCCTTAATAAGTGGGCGTGGCACCGCCCATTTTCCAAAATTTCACCACATTTCTTCATAAGGGCCTGAGGTCAATACGTGGGTAAAATTTCATCACTCCAGCTCTATTAGTTACTGAGATACAAAATTTCGGATTTTTACTATATAGGGGAGGTGGGCGTGGTCATGGTCCGATTTCGCCCATTTTCAATACCATCCGTTCTCGTCTTGATACCAACTTGCATTCCAAATTTCATCAAAATATCTCAATTTTTGCGCGAGTTATCGTGCGTACAGACGGACAGACGGACAGACGGACAGACGGACGGACATGGCTCAATCGATTTCTCTTTTCACCCTGATCATTTTGATATATATAAGTCTATATCTATCTCGATTATTTCATTCTGTTACAATCCACCGTTAGGAAATCAAAACTATAATACTCTGTGTACTAGTACAGCTGAGTATAAAAATTAAAAAAAAAAAAATTTTAAATGTAAAATATATAAAAATTTATGTAAACAAATGTTTATTATTAATGAGCGCTTAAGTGTCGGGAAAATATTTGTTTTAAAATATTTTACGTCATATTTTGGGTGTTCGAATGCGCTTTAATGGGCACATGCATATTCACTGAAAATATTTGGCTGGTATTTGGTTTAATTGTTCTTCACTTTTTCTATGCACAATATTTGTAATTCATTAGCTTTCTTAATGGCTTAGCACTATTAACTAATACTAAGCGACCGCAACTGAAGAAATAAATTACTAAAATGAAGTTTCATGCCTAGCAGTCTAGTTAATAGCGAGTAGCATAACACATCATGGCATTTAAGAAACTGGTTGGTTATGCTGAAGAAATTTACGCTTTTAATTTTCATATTTCATTGCACCACTCTCCGCCATGCCACATGTAACTCTAAACACGCCAACCGTGCAACGCACTGCCCCATCCCGATTAGTTACGTGCGCGGCCGCCCCGCCACTCTGGAATGACCGACGTCAGCGCCAACAGACGTTACATTGTATACGCGAAATTATGTTAATGATGCTACAATCTTGGGTTGGAAATTTATTTTGTGATATCAAGTTGGCGGCGAGGAATACACATACTCCAAACAGCGGCGGACGCTTCATACAAGCCGAAAAGCCCCGCTTGCCTAAATATTTTCGTTAATTTCACTTTACGAATTTCTTTAAAATTTGGTTATATTACGCTTTAAATGTTTTTTATTAAGTTTTTCAATGTGTTTACTATTTAATACATTTAGTTGTATAAACAACAAACCAAATATGCAAAATGAATTTAATCAAAGTCAATGACGGAACCAAATTCAGACTTTTAGATAATACAGCAAAGAAAATTAAATAAATGACTAAAGGCTATGCTTCATACATAGGCTTCCCCAGCCAATTTATGATAGGGCCGCCACTTACGCCAACATACATACCTCCAAGGCGCAAAATGCACTTATCAATACAAATTAATAGGGTAAAGGGAACAACCGGCAGATAGTGTAAGTTGAAGGGAACGATACGCCAAGCAACATGCACATGTTTGTAGTTGAATTGAATTGAGTTTAAGAAATACTTGTTGCAATTAAATTGTGGTGGGGCTCCATTCGTATAAATGCACTTCCCATTACTGACAAACTAACTAACTTTTCGCCGCAACTCGCTCTACCATTTTATTTATTTTATATTGAGTGCCTTACATACAAACATTCCGCTTTGTACATAAATTAGCACACAATCAATTAGTTGGCAACATGTTGCAATCTAGAAAATGTCTGGTTTATGCATTTGATATGTGTGCTCCCATATATTTGTGTTTGTATTTGTATTTGTATTGATGTCGATAACCAGCTCTTTGCTCCTTGCCGCCCCAGCAACAACGACAGCCTCGCTTCTGCTATCAGCGAAGTCTTGCGTTGCAAAGAGCATGCATATATATGTATGTATGTATATTTATGTATGAATATAATATATACATATGTAGGTATGTGGGTACAAATAAAATAAAAAAATTTCAAAAATCAATTCCATTTATTCCGATTCAACTTAATAAAAAAAAAAAATACAAAAAAACTTCCTTTGTCGAGAGTGTTTCGCCGATAGGGCTTCGCCGTTAGGGCTTTATTTAACAGGCATCCTCAACTAAGAACATTTTTATCTTACCTTCCTCTTCTCTTCCCTTCCTCTTCCTCTACATTTTGCAATTGTGCACTTTATTCGCTGCCGTTAATCTCTTGTTCGCTGCTTGATGGCTTTTGCAATTATGCGAATAATTTTAAGCATTCTACAAAATATTCGTCCTTAATATACTTACTCAGTGGTCGAAAATGCGGCGTAGAGATTTTAATAATTGTCGCTTTCACCTATAAGTTGAAATTCACAACTTTTGTTACTCAAAACTCCACAGCGCGAACTGTGTTCAGCAAACAACCAAACCAATCATTAAGCACGGCAATTCCTTTCATAAACTCAAAACTGGGTATCTATGCCACTATCACCAACACCGTCGGCGGTACCGAGATTACGTTTTCGGCAAATCGGCATTATGACAACCGACGGCGCGCCGAATCTTTCGAAGTTCGGTAAATCGGCATTATGAACACCGAATAAACGAACATTTTGACAATTTTTCGTGCCGAAATTTGCCGCAAGTATTTGGTTGCGGCGATATTAACAAAATATCAAAAAATTACAATAAAAGTTTAAGTAAATTGTGTAAATGCATGTATGAAGTTGGAATAAGTGTTAATATATGTAAATATATTAATCAACCGGTCGCGAGAAGCCACAAACATGGCGTGGGTCCATTGCATTTTCCACCGAGATTGAATTGCTCTTATATGCAAAGAAAAACTTCAAAGAAAAAATTGTGAAATAATGATAATAACAGTGATTTAAATACGTGTGTATGTAGTTTTTGGAAATTAAAATATATTTTCACCAAAGATTAATAATCCATTTTCTGAAGTTAATAACTATTGTTTGACTACTATAAAAAAGCAACTAACAAATTATGAATGTATATTACCAACAATTTACCATTTCAGTAAAAACTTTCGTCTCAATAAAGACGCATTCAAATAAATATTGCAGGTGGTGGAAGGTCGGCTTGAGTATAATGCGCCCGCCATATTTATTTTCAAACCACTAAGAATGTTTCAATAAATCCCTCAGGAAAAGTTCTGCGAATGATAATTTTACTAGTTATAACACTCCCGACTACGCAAAATTACTATAAATCTCTCCAGATCTAACTCCAGAAAGGGAGTTCTGTCGGCTGAGGGTTACTTTTCAAAGCGCGGCGCAGTGCATAAGCTGCTCTACGCAAAAACACTGTGTTATTAATGAATTATAAGTTTCCGCAAGATTTCGTTTGCATTTTAGTGATCTTCGCCAAAAAAAGAAACGAAAAATTCCGGTGCCGGGTACATTGTTATTGAAATTTTCCCCTGTTTTTGCATACAATTTGCTTTTATGTAGTTCAAAATAATTCTATGAAAAACAGAAAAAAGGACAAGGTAAAGGTTTTTTTTTTTCACGCAAAATTAAGACTATTATTTTTATTTTCAGCCTCTAATTAAATTTACGCTTGTTTACTTAAAGTAAAAGGATGGCTATGATCCTTTAAAAACTTTCTCTCGTTTATCAGATTCCTTTGCTCTTCTTCCTCCTGCTATCGCAATAGAATCCATTATTTTATTATTTAAATAAATAGTTTTTAGTAAAATAAACTAACGATGTATCAAAAAGGTAAGAAACGTCAGAAAATCCCGCTCAATTCCGCCAGCCAGATTTAGAAAGGTAGGCGCATACGTGAATTCAGAACTTTAATATTGTAATTGGTATAGTTTAATGTCAAAATAATGTTTCGCCTTGGTTAAAATCTGTATTCGCTTGGGACTTGCCCATTCCTGTTGGCCATAGTGTGAACTTGCTTTGATTTTGACATTACACTGTACCTTTCTAAATAAAAAAAGTAGTTTCTGAATTCGCCGCTGCGCCTACCTGTCTTGAATTTCGCATCAGTACTTGGCAACACTGATTCGAACACAGTTCACATATTTGGCTACACTGAACTTCGAACCGTCGGGGTTACTGATGCCATTTTCGATGAGTTCGGCGCCGTGGCTTTCGGCATTTCGGTGCCGACGACGGCGTTGGTGATACACACACTAGTCTTTGTCTACTACTGTATTACGGCTTTCCCTTTTCCATTTATTTCACTCAATCGCGGCATTCTTTGTTGCATTAAAATGTCGGCGAATTATCGTCGATTGTGATCGCTGAACTGAAGACAATGTGACGTTTTTTTGCGAAACGAACGACCGCATGCCAATGTAGGCCAATTATTTGCTTGCAATTGTTCTTTAATGCTGATGGGATTTTTCATTGCAGGGGGTTTCTCAGAATTGCATTATTACATACGAAATATGTGAGATCGATAACTCGGTTATTTTATGGCAAAATCTTGCGGGTAAAGAAAATAATTTTCTTTAAAAACGAAAATTCCAAATCACACTTAGGCACGCGCTAAAAAGAAATTTGATTAGTTTTCATACATTTCAAATAAAGTATGAAGAAGTAAAAAGTTAACTAAGTAAATAAATTTAATGAAATGTTATCAGAGACATAAAAAATACATCTCACTCGCGTTTTGGCTATAAAAAATGCAGAAGTTGGCAAAATACTTATAAAACTACTATGTTATAATGCATGAACACATGTATGTATATATCATACTATCATACTAAGTACTTGCATTCTTTAAATTTCAAAAATAATAACTATGGAATTTCTCAACAAAAAATAATTGTCAGTCATTCAGTAAATTTTGTAAACGTTAGTTGTGATTTATAAAGATCTGACAGCAGTGATATGAATGCATGAACACTTGGGCAAATGCTGAATTCTTCAGAGCTGAATTCATTAGCTTTGCCACGTATTAAGATATGGTGTGATATGCGGATAAGGTGCTCAAAAAGAAACCTGTTGGCTGCCTACTGCCAGCACGTTTTTGATAAGAATCTTAAAAAGAAAATAAAAAAGAAAAGAAACGCTTCGCGTTGCCTTTTCATAAACTTCATCAACTTACAGCTCATTTGCCAAATAAATAACGCATTTAATACAATAAATTTACGTAATTATTAACTTCTTTGGAACAATTCTCCTTGGCATGCAAACATTGGAATGCTTTCGCTTAATAAAAATGAAATTTAGTACAATTGTAGTCAGACTCGAACTGAACTAACAATACTTAGACATGCTAAAGGGGAGCGTACATACATACATATAGTTCAGAATCGCAAGAAGTAGATATAAGTTGGAAAAGAAGAAAGCAGTGAAAAGTAAGAAATTGAAAAAGGAAAAAGCCGTGAAAAGTAAGTGGAAATGAAATCGAGTAACTGAATAAACCGTATACCTATTTAGGGTAATCAATTAAATTTGCAATTTCTACAGTGAGTGCTTAATTTACGATAATTTTTAAGAAATTATATTAAAACTTAGCAATGTTTTGGTATTTTACAGTTCATACTCCATCGCTAACAAACAGACAGACATCACCACTTTCATTTTCTATTACTCTCACTGCCTGAACCTCATCCTATCATCCCACTGCTTGCTAACAATGCCTACAACGCCACTTTGCCACATCTGTCATATTGATGGCGTTGAAGGAAGGAAACAACAGTAATAAAATCTGCTCAATTGGCATTTCCACTGAAATTTACTGCTTTGGAAAATGTTCGGTTGATTTTTTAGTGGCCGGAAATTGCCGCTGATTTTGTAATTATTTGAATTATTTTTAATAGATATTTTTTATAGTGTAATATGGAATGGAATAGAATTGTGGTAGGCCGCGAAAGCTATGTCTTTACCAAGAACTCAACCATATTTTCCCATTGCACTTATGGTTCCAATCGTCGTGCCACAACCCGAAGTAGTGCAATCGAAACATCGTTTTCATAGCATCCGCTTGAATCACCATAGCCAGAGGAAGCAAGTTCAACAGCGCATTAAGGGCGTGCTGCTCATACTTTTTTTCACAGCATCCATTTGTTCTTTCACCATTTAATGTCAAATTTGGTTTTACATTTATTTTCGCTTTGCTTGATTTTTATTTCCTTACTTACTATAATCCTAATGCTTTATACTTTTATTTTCTTGTTTCACTGAAATAAATTTCACAAGTCTTCCCTGCAATCCATCGACTTATTTATTTACTCTCGATGTAATTTACTTATGTAGCTAATTGCTGCATGTTTCAGAGCCGATTAGCGAAAAGTTTTCCAGTGATGTGTTAGTTATTGAACCGTGGCGAGGAGGCTTAGATTTTCGTAGTAATCGGATTTCCTTTAAAGTTGAATTGTTTAAATTTATGAACACTTTGCCAGAATTGTACGGGATGTATGTGACTGCGGTGCTGACCAAGGCTTTCTACAGACTTTTACTGGGGCTTATCACTTGCATTATTGGTGGAACTGCTTCCATGGCGCTTTATCTGTTGCTGTGTAAGACGGCATGCATGACGGCCGCGGCATCGTAAAAGTCTGGTATTGATTTTAAGAGGCAAGATAATCCACCCAAATGCGCAATTTAATTTTCCTCACTCAGCATATACCAGCGTTTACATACATACATGCCTATATTTATATGTAGGTGCAGAAAACACATTCTACTTATTAATTGTAAAATAAATCGACACAAATATCTGCTTTTAAAAATTAACAACCCACATATGAGCATGTAACTTCAAAGCGAGTACGCGAAAAGCTTTTAAAAATCAAAAAATCAGCAAAAAATCACTGACATGCTTTAATAAATAGTTGAAAAAATAAATGTATACATTTTAATAGTAATAAAATCACAGAGATAATAACAAAAGGCAATTTGTTAGAAGTTGACCAGCGCATTTTGCCAAGGCAAGCATAAGAGCCAGCGATCGCACAGTGGGCGATTCGCTTTCGCCGGCGGCGGAAAACAAAAAGGATATCGTATGTTTTTACATGACAGTTTAATTCTAATAATTATTTTTATGTGCATTTTATATGAGCGTGTTTTGGCGTGTTATTAATTAAGAAAATTAAAAAAAATTTTTTGGTAGAAGTTATGGATCCATTTCGGAGACCACCACATCCCCTCATCAGAAGTCTGAAATGAATCCATAACTTCTACCAAAAAAATTTTATTTCACAAAAAGGATATCTTTAATTGTTTTTTATTTACCAATTAGGAAAAACATCAAGGAGCTAAAAAAATTTTACATATTTAAAAAAAAAAAGTTTTATAAATTTTTTTACATTTTTTTGAAATAATTTTTTTATTTTTGTTTTTTTTTTATTAAACAAATTTTATTACATAAATATATCTTAAAGATAAAAAATCTATTTTATTTTTATTTTTTTTTCATAATTTTTTTTGTTTTGTTAAGCAAATTTTATTATATAAATAGATCTTAAAGACAAAATATTTTTTTATAAATTTTGTATTTTTTTTTGCTGGATTGACGAAATTTTATTACATATGTAAATACATGTGAATCTTAAAAAACATATTTATTTATTTTTTTATATTCTTTTTATTATTTCAGTAATCAAATTTTATTACTTAAGTATACATGCACATCTTAAAGAAAACAATTTTTTATATTTTTTGTTCCTAATTTTTTTTGTCTTTTATTAATAAAATTTTATTACTTAAATATATCTTAAGGAAAAGTTTTTATACATTTTTTATACATTTTTTTGTTTTATTAATAAAATTTTATTACATAAATATATCCTCAAGAAAAATTTTTTTTTTGTATTTTTAGTTTTTTTCATAATTTTTTTCTCAACTTTCATTACATATGTAAATATGTCTTAAAGAAAAATAAAAAAATTTATACGTATTTCTATAAAAAAAAATATAAAAATTATGCACTGAGAGAAAAAAAATATATGGAGGGGTCAAAGAAATTGTTTACCTATTTTGAACACTACTTTCTTTGTTTTGAGTAAATTTTCCTTAAAACATGTTAAAAGGTTTATAAAATATTGTTGTTACATGCGTTACCATGGTTTCATATACTTGTTTAGAAAAAATTCATACATTAAAATAATGAAAAATTCTTTAAGCGCCATTCCATTCCCAACTTTCCTTGTTTTGAAGACTTGATTTCTATAATTTTGAGAAATTAAATTCCCATACAAATCCCCATGGCAACGAATTTGTTTGAATGTTTTTTTATGTTTTTTCCACATTTTTGAGAAAATTTACACAAAACAAAGAAAATTTTGTATTGGGACGCGTGTTCAAAATAAGGAAAATTATGTCTTTGATCGAGAGAAATTTTTTTTTTTAGTGTGCCTTTTTTTAAATAAAATATTTTCTTTTCTTTGATGTTTTTCATAACTGGCGCAAAAACGCGATTGAAGATATGTTTTTTTTTTGAAGTTATTTGTTTTCCGCCGCTAACGAAAGCGAAGGCGCACACTGTGCGGTCATTGGCAATTCAAGTTTACATGTGCACACTGGTGTGGTGTGGTGAGTATGTTGCTATTGTTGTTGCTTTGGTTTCCAATTACTGCAATGCACACACAAAAGACATTTCAGCAGGAAAATGCCCACCCATATGCAACAGCGAACAGCAACAACAACAAAAAATTGAAATTGATTACCACAGCAAGATCAACAGCAACGCTATCACTACCAGCAAGTCAAAGCCGAAATGAAAGCGGGTATAGAATAAAAATTTAAATCGGCACGTGCATAAATAAACAAAATTTCGCTAGGGGTCTTCTCAGACAAAATCTTTGCGCTAAGAACGCTAAGAAAGCTCTGAAATTTAGTATAACGCTGAATTCGTGATGCGAACTAAGTATTTAATTGGAAATCGATACACTCATTAATTTACTAAATAACAACAACAATAGTGGCAGAACCCACTAATCATGTACTGCAATACGACAACAGTAATTGATACGTACTCCGTTAACATTGAGTGTGAGGGCATTTATGTAGCTTTAATTTAAAAACTGAGATTTGTAAAAAATAAAAATAAAAAAATAAAAAAGAAAGCAAAAATGTATAGACACAAAGTAGCTAAGCAGCAACAAAGCGCTTGGTGCAACAAAAACAAAAACAGAGCAATCGCCGCCAAAGAAGGCATGTAATTGACAGCTAACAGTGGAAGCAGAAGCGGGTCAACAAACAAGACAAGCAAGTAAGTTCACTTTCGGTTAGAAGCCAACCAATTTTGCTGCTGTCTTTGCTGCATTAACATTAACTTTTATACCCGGTTGTGAAAATATAAGCGAAAGCCGTATTAGAACTGCGTACAGGCAATGTTGTGCTCCAGCAGTAATCTGTAAAAAAGTTGAATAACTTAAATTGTGAACACATTTCAAACATAAAATGATCAGATTTAAAAAAAAATCGTTAAATGAAAAGAACGAAAATATTTGTTTAGGCCGGGCTTTTCGGCTTGTATGTAGTGTCCGTCACTGATTTTTGTCTACATTGTAAATAAATTAAATGAACGAAAACAATTGGGCAAGATGGGTTTTTCGGCTTTTCGGCTTTTATGAAGAGTCCGCCACTGTTTTTTTTTTTTATCTACATATATTGTGTATAACTTCAGTTGTCATTCGCAGACGGCGGCGATGCTCACTTATGTATCTACTAAATCCACAAAATTTTGTTACAATGCAATGACTCTGGGCAGACTACCAACTTATTGAGCTTATGTTGCATGCCACATTTATGTACATACATAAATAAAGGACGATTTGCCACAGAAGCGCCATATCGAGTGCATGTGTAGCCGCCCGGTTTTATCTGTTTCATGTCATTTTCATTGTCCTTGTCCTTACCATTGTCCTCATTCTTATCATTGTCAATGCCATTAGTGCGGGCGGTGGAAGGCCAAACGGCCAGAAATCTAGAAATCGGCAAGTTAGTTGCTTTCAACACAATCTTCTTTGCGCCACTGCAGTAACATTAAATTTTTGCGCAATCATTGGCGTGCTGCAACACTCCAAGCCAAGCCAAGCCATTAAATTAACACTGACCACTTAATATTGACAATTTTTGTTTGTTTGTTCCTTTGAGTGTGCGCCACTAAACTTCAGCAAGAAAAAAAAACCTTTCGAATTCCCCCTTCTTTTATTCTACATTACTAAGCATCATTCACTTACTTAATTTCATTTCCATCGCCCCCATTCGCTTATTTCAACTGCTTATTCCTTGTCACCCAGTGACCCTCATTATTGCCATTCAGCTTATCGCATTTCAGCTGCTCCGCCACCACTTTTAGCTCGCAGTTGCCACACATTGTTGCAGATTACTTTGCTGACTCTTTATTCCTTTCGAATTCAAGCAGTTTCTCTCTTCTATTCACCACAATAGCCTTGCTATGTTTGTAGCTTTTGTTCTTGCAATTCATATCGAGTTTTATCTCTACTTAACTTACTATAAAATGCTGCCGAATAACTTCGATAAATGAATTTTGTAAAATTTGTTTGTCGTTCCAAACATGACTTCAAATTTATCTTTGGCCTTTTTGTTCGTACTTTTCATTTGCGCTGTAGAACATGAAGTACGACTAATACTTTGATGGATTACTATAACGAAACCTCATACTGAAGATGGCACACAGCCGAAACCGGTTTATAACCAAATCAAACTTGACAAGGGATGATGGAAATTCGTTCCACAATACATTACTATAAGCAGCTTTATTTGAAAATCGATAGCCGTTAGTAGTTAAAGGCAACAAAGTGGCAGTAACGGATGTAGTAATGAGTTGGTGTTGTTAGGATGGAATAGAATGGACTTTTACTCAACGTACTTACTTAATTTGTTTACCCTAATCTTAACCTATTAACAATATTTAATACAATGGCGCTATTATAACTCTGACGTGCTTTTATGGCCGAGCTTCTCTCCCAATTCAAGGTGTGCTCCTTTTTGTTTTTCCTTCTAATTGGCTGGACCTACAGTTTTATGCCGGCTCCGAACGGCGAATGCATTTTTTGTGAGAAGTTTTGTCATGGCAGAAATACACTCTCGGAGGGTATGCCGCCTACTGCCGAGAGGTGACCGCTGCTCTTAAAAAAAATCCAATAATTGGATTTTTAGTAATTAGAAAACATTTGTTTTTGTGTTTTGCTCGGACTGGGGTTTGAACCCGAGACCTCCGTCATAGCTGGCGAGCACTCTACCCATTGCACCACTTATGTATATATTAGCAAATATCCGTTCCGCCTCGCTGTGACAAATCACACTAAGTCACTGCCTATCAATCCCCCTACGACTCTCCATTTCTCGTTCCCTCTCATCTTTTTCTCACCCTATACTACCCTCTCTCTCTCTTCGTTCCCTATCAACAACATTCCGTGGCCACCCGGGTTCACATATACGCCTATATCAGTTGAATCGGTTCAGATATTTCGATATTCACGTAGCATGTATCTATATATCGAATCCCTCATCGGCTATTTTAATTTGATACCAATAAAATAAAAATATTTCGGTTTCATCCGGTGTACGTTTTGACCCCTATTTTTTAGAACTGATTTGGAATGGAGTAAACTCTCTATTGAAACTCTATATTGAAACCTTTAGTTTGGTACTAATATTGCTCAAAAACACTTCCATATATTGGCTTATGTCTGGGGAATGGGTTGAAATACCGGAATTAAAGATCGTCTAATTTCCCTAGCGGTTCGGAAGAGAACAGAATCGGATGTTGCAAATATGGTGGTTGCAGCGCCATCTAGCGGGGAAATGTCGAAAGGATTTATCCAAAGGTTAAACTGTCAAAATTTGGTAAAAATTCTTTAAGTCGTTTATGAGCCATTTTCTCACATAAAAACCCCTACAATTTTATGCATATACTAAACTAGTATATTAGAATTACTCTGCATGCCAAATTATTTAGAAACACAACAAAATCAGGGCAATGTCATGCGGCCAGCCCAGACTACATTTACTCCATCCCTCAACACACTACAACTTCTTGCACATGCATAGTCGACGAGCAATAGGAACATCTTGTACAACAATCTAACCGACTGATTATGATAACTCACCGACGATGAATACCACGCAAAGACATAAACCAATCGCTCGCCAGATGTCAGAACATGCATATAAAATGTATTTTGTATATTTTAGTTGTTACCGAAAAAAGAAAGCGATAAAGAAGAAGCGAACCAGGAAAAAATATACGCATAGTTCGCCGACAAAGTTAAAGAACATAAAACAGAAACCAAAAGAATAAAAAAAGCAAAAAACTAACATGTGCGAGTTGAAGTAAAATTATATTTAGGCCTCACCTAATGAAATCTGCGGCTGCACCTTTTGTGCCAGATTTGTGTTGTTTAAAGAAATGATTGACACGCGTCTGCAACGGCGATGATGACTGCCGATGATGCCTGCCGATGATGATAATGCTGATGAATTACACAAGCCACAAAAGAACACAGAAAAGGGAGCAAATTGTACAAGGAACTTTAGCAGTAACATTAAAGGCACAAAATTAACCATGCGCTGGCGGAGACCAGGAGGCACAAAACGGAGCAGAAACAATAAAATGTTTTTGTAAGCCAAAGCAGGAAATGGAAGTCGGCTGCAGTGAAGTAATGAAGATCAGGAAGACCAAACAAACAAAACAATAAATACACAACCGCAAGAACAATAAAAACCAAAAAAAATATAAAGATGTAAAAGAAATATACACACAAAAAATACGATTAGAGTAATGAACTTTGGCGCCTAATTGAATTCAGCGGAATTCACTGAATTAGATAAATAAAAAACTATGAAAAATTCCTTGGTTAATATTTCATTTAATTCTAAACAGAATAAAGGTACTCCACTACACTATTTATAAAAGTTAGACGAGCCTCAATTATCTAAGAAATGTCAACTTCCTAAAGCAAGATCGTGCAATACCAGCCTTCTGTTGGGACAAAAAATTCGCCGCGAGAATCCAGAACAGGAGCGAGTGGAGGAACTTGGAGTAGCCCGACCCTAACACACTTCACCTGTACACGGACGGCTCCAAAGCTTCACTTCTATAGTAGCAATGAAATGTAGAGAATCTTTAAACAAACAAAGGACAAAAAACGTGACCTGAACGTGCCATTTGGGTCTCGGTCAATATAGTGACATGTAGGGAAGGTGCATTGCTGATCAGTTAGCAATGGAGGGCACAAACTTGCAGGAAATCACAACTGCGGGTTGGGTGGGACCCCACTTTGAACTCGTGCAAGCAATGGTTGAGAACTTACTTCATTAAACAGGCTAACGCTAGATCGGTCAGGGAGTTAACTCCGGACAAATCTGGCCTAAATTGGATGAGGAGTGATCTGTATCAGTGCTGCATCTCAAGCGGTGCTACATTTGAACCGGCTCTCCATAAGTCCGCTGGTGGGACTTCTAACAAGCCATTGTCTCATGGGCAAATATGTCTCTCGTATGGGCCTCTACAAAAACTAATTTTTCCACAGATGCAGAGACGTCGAAGAAATTGAAAGTGTTGAACACTAGCTGTGCCACTGTCCTTTCGTGTACACTTCTTCTGGCGGAGCTGGAAAATACAAAGACAATAGATTTTCTGCGCTTTATTAAGGAAACTTTAGCTTCACGGGCATCTAATCTCAGCGTATGCTTAAATCTATTTTCCGAAAACGTTTTTGTAGTGATCTAGGAGACTGGGGCTACCATTTGGTATCATAATGCGCCAATTAGGACTAAGTGTGCCTCCGTTTTCTTGAACTGCAGAGGCAGCCACCTCAAACTAGCATAACCTAGAAAACGCGTTTCTCTGCAAAAATAGTGAAATGTTATTAAAAATTTAATTTCGCTCGAATTTCCATTGCATTTTGTAACTAAGCAGCTTGAATTGAATTCATTCACCACTGTGCTCGCTTACACATCAAAATATCAGCGCTACGTAAATGCATCAATTTATGCTAAACAAGACAACTAAAAAATTACGACTTTTTATTAGCAACGAAAGTGATTTCTTTTATGATCATAGATACATATGTATCTACATATATGCATGTGTATGTAAAGGCAAAGCAGAAACGCGTCAAGCGACGAAACGGCCATTGGCATTTGATGGTGTATGCAGTGAAATGTTGATGGAAGCAAACTTGCTGAAATCATTTAAATAACTTGAAGTTAACTACTGGAAATTCGCGCGCTTCTTTTCTGCAAAAGCACATGCACTTACAAACATCAGTGGCATGTATTCCATAAATTTCGTTGGAAACTGATGGCAAGGTGCTGCTAAGCTATACAAGACATACACGTATGCACATTTCTAAATCACATTTTATTCTAACAGATGCACTACACATGTATGTAAGTATGCACGCAGTTAATGCTCACGTGGCACATGCAACATGCTGTTTTCCAAAATGTGGCACGTACCTGATTCATATGCAGATAAACACATGTTTACTCATATGCTCATATGGCTCATATGAAAATATGTTGCAATGCACCAGCGAGATCTATAAAACTAGCGATTTTATCTGCTTAACGAAAAAGCAACATTAACTTCGCTCGAAGGGTTTGTTTGCCTTCTACAGAAGTTGCAAGTTTATCGTAAAATATAAAAGAGTTGTAAAGTTATGACATTTTTATTTCTAAATTAGTGATGCTTCTTTGTTGCTTTTTATGCTCTTTATCTTTCATAAATTTTTGCAAAACAACTCGCTTGCTTAGAGTGCAAATTGTGTAAGTCCTTTTTTAAAACTTTGTAGGAGAGACAAAAAACTAAAAATAAAAAAATTTCGAAATGAAAAAAAAATTCTGTTCATATAAATCAGGGCTGCTCACCTCATAGGCACTCAAAGCACAATTGTTTTTGTTTTGTACCGAATCATAGGCACAGATACATATTTTCACTTCAAATATGAAAATAAAATTTTCTTTGCACTGCCATAAGCACTGAGATATAAAAAAATTTTATATGTATGTGCCTATGATTCATATTGAATGTGCAGAGCAAAGGCACTTTGTATAGTAGCTCGAGCACTGCCGTAAGAAATCGAAATTTACAATAACAAATGTGTAATGAAAAATAAATTTCAAAAAATGAAAGCACTGTAAAAAATTAGTATTCAAAAAATTTTCATATAAAAAATAAAAAAATTTGTATGTATGTGATACTACTATTTGAAAATAAATTCTAAAATAATATTTTATTAGAATTCATAAAAAAATTTAAATGAGCAAAAAAATTTTTCAGTGCATATACAAAATTTGTAGATGTATTGAGCTTTGTACTTTCAATACAAGAGCGTTGAGCAGCCCTGATATAAATATTTTGGACTTACACAATTTTCTTCGCTTTTTGGACTTACACAATTTGCGTATCACTGAATAACAACGAGTAGAAATATGACAAGTATCACAGACTTGTTTAGCGCAGTGCGTATTTAATTTTTCTAGCGTTCTACATAAAAATACACTTTTCCATAAAAGTGGACTTACACAGTTTTCACTCTAAGCTAGCTAACTATGTTTTAAGCATTTGAGTAACTCATAAAGTTTAACTACATATTTTTTAGAACTGGCAATTTTTAAAGGAATTATTCATTTTTGGTTTAACTCAACTCATCATGGTGCCTGACTTACTTACCTCATCATGGAATAATCCTCTCAAACCGATATTCTCTTATAGATAATCGTATGGCAAATCTAAAAATATGAATTTTTTTGAATGCGCTTGGATTTAAGATTGGCTTGTTATGCTCTTTTTCGTTAACTAATGCTCCAACTGCTGTTCGGCTCGAGTTTTCTTATTTAGCCTCGAAGCGAATACCAAAATCTTTTGCTCGGTGAAAAACCCCGCTGATTACTGTGGAGACAGCAAAAATTTTAATTATTTTCTCTGCTTTGAACATTGGCCTTTGAAGTTGCATGCAGCAAATTTGATTTGCTTTTTAGAAAAAAAAAAACAACAATAGTGAGCATTTGATTCGATTTGCAGCAGAACTATAAATAAACAGAAGCAAAGTCTATGAAAAAATCAAAGAAACGTATGTGACCCACGCCTTTCTTCAACGCAAGTAATGTGATAAAAGTTATGAAGATGTTTTTTTTTGGAATATTAGGGCCGTGACAGATTATTATCAGCCTTAAACTACGACATCCATTACTCGCAATTGCTCAAAAGCCAGAGTGAGTTGGGCATCAATTGACATTAAAAATAAATAAAATTGCTGTTCAATACTTCGACACAATAAATGCAAGCATATGCAATCTTCTCGATCTTAGTCGCATTGGCCATCTCAGTTTTATACCTATGATTCTGCATTCTAATCTCACAGGCAACGCCATTCCGCGCGCTTCTCTAACCATACAATCATACATCGTTCTTGAAAATAATAACCACCCTAATGAAAAATTAGTTTACTATAAAAAATATGACATGTATATCTTTTGATGTTGTTGTTAAGCGCCTAAAAGTACATTTGATTATTTGTAATCTTCTTATAACTCTAGGCTTTTTGCTTTATATCTTTCAGCATCCGTTGGCAGAGCGAAACAAAGTATGAAACAATAACAACAACCGCCCAAAAAACTTCAAAGAACTGAGAGATTACTGAAATATTATTGAATAATCGTTGTAGGCTTCTGATGTTTTTGTTAGATTTATTTTCTTGATTTCGTTCTTATGTAAGACAAGTAAGTACCGAATACTGGAGAGAATAAACATACTTAAGTACATACATAGCTAGAAGTAAATGGAATCCAAGACAAAAATAATAAATTCAATAAAAATAAGTGTACTGTGGTGTTCTTCGGTACGATCGACTTCTATTTTGCTTCTAGTTATGAATCATATTTAGTATTTATCTTACAGCGCACAGTCCCCAAGACACTAGTCCATGGACACATTTATGCACATAATGATCATTTTATGTTGCTTGTACTGCAAAACAATGTAATTTCAATGTAAAACTAAAAACAATTGTTCAGGAAACTTTTCTATCAATGAAACTTTATTTTGCACTTTTGCCTATTGCATTGGCCGAAGGTCTGCTACAATCGCCTACTCTCTCCTACGCTTCCTCAACCCAATCGCATTGTCCACAGAAGTTGTGCATAAATTCTAAGCGAATAACTGTTATTATACATACTAAATGTATTTATAACCTCAAGGGATAAGCAAATAAACAAAATCATAAACGGAACGCCCACACATACATATGTTTTTATTGTCTACAATGTAGACTCTACATAAAACAAATATTTGCTCATAGTCCTGAAGATATGAATATAAAACACTGCTCTTGCCGGAAGCTTTTTGGTACATATTTTTCTTTTATTATTATTAAAGCAGAAAATATTCGTATCAACATTACGGATGAAATGAGTACAGCATCAGATGTTGCCCTTATTGCTCTGTTGAACCCACCTCCATCTGGATTTGGTGCTCCAAGAGGAGGCTGTGAAAACGATGTTTCGACTAGACTACTTTGGGTTGTGACACGACGATTGGAGCCCGACGCACGGGGAGTTGTTTAGCAGGCTGTCAGAGCGACGCTTTCATTCTGGCCCCAAATGACAAGCTGGTACCCCGAGTATTCTTTGGTAGACATTACACTGTCGATTTTCCCACAAGAGATCAATTGAGGGATCCAGAAACTCTACTGGGAAGACCGAAGAAAATCATCTACACAGACGTATACGTCTGGCACCTGGAGGCCGACATAATTTTCCCCACCCACCACAATTCAATTCCATTCCATTCCAACACGAAAGGAGAACTGATATCAAGAATCAGGCACAGTTCGACAGTGGCATGTGGCAGCAAATGGCGAGCTCGTTTGAGAAAAAAAAAAAAACATTGTCCAAAATCAATCTTAGAGACTTAGAACCTTATAGCCTCTGCACATTGCATTTGAAATAACGTTGATTAGGCGAAATTACTTTCCGAAATCACGCGCATTCACACACGTTTTTAAGTAATTTCATTTAGTCGTGTTTCAGTTACGCTGTTCCTGCGAAAAATATAAATTTTTGCATGGTCAACTTAAATGAAAATATCATTAATAAAATACTCCCACCAAATTAAATTTTTTATAATTAAAGAATCGCTAATGCAATATACAATGAAAATATAGAGAAGAGACCGATTACAGAGTAATTTCGTGAGTTATTTAGCCGAAATGCGCATTTCAAGGGTAATTTCAGCTGGCATTTTTGTATGGCGACCAACGTTATTTAAGGGTAATTAACGCCGAAACAACGATTTTTGCCTAAATTACCCTTAAATCATGCCAATGTGCAGAGGCTATTACATTTTGTTAGAATAGAATTCATTTGGTGAATATTTATATAATCACATCGGGCATATACCCTTTGCATATTCCCAATTTCCTCTTCGAGGTACTTACAGCTTGTGGTGGTTTATTTAGTCGAAACAGTTAAAAACCACAGCAACAGTCGTAAAACTCTCAAGTGGCTGTTGTTGCCACGTCAAATGTTACATTCAACTCAAAATACATAAATATACAAGAACTACACCGTAGAGTTAACAAGAGATGGTAATAGGGAGCGGCAGAAAGAAAAGAGTTTATGTGACTGCTTCGCCAGTGGAACATTCATCATTAACATTTAGTTAGTGCATGGTTACCCAATCATTTTTGCTCACTACGAACCCACAGCAGTACATGATTAATGATGAACTGTTACTAAATTTCTGAGAACATCCATCAAATCAAGCTGAGGTTGCTGAAATTATTTCGAAACTTATCACTGGCTCTAAGTCGGGAAGCCCTGAGCCAACGGCGAGCTTCCAGCACTGTCACTTGAAAGTGCTACTTTGGCTAGCGCCTCCTGCGACTTCACTGCGATCGTTTAAGTACGTTAGAAAGCAACAAAAATTACTGTTATTTTACAGCTCCTCGGGCAATGTCATTTTCTTTGTGCTGGTTGCTGCCAATGAGTATTTGTCAGCGCAAAAGACGAAAGTCACGCTTCCACGTCAATGAGCTTGACAATATGAGGATGGGCAATGTTGACACCGCAATTATCTGGTAGGAGTGTAACTTGAACACGCACACACACACAGAGAAACCCTTTTGCAGCAACTAAAGGACATAAATTGAAACAATAAATGATGGTAAGGATGCTGGATGTTGAGCGGTTGTATAGCTCAATGGACGAATAAGTAAATGGATGGATGGTTTGTCTTCGTTTATCAGCATTTAAACGTACTCCTGACGAAATATTAAGCTTGTTTTTGTCGTCGTCAGTGCCGAATTTAAGCATCATCAGTGGCAATTAACGCGAATACAAATATACGTACGCGCATAAAGTGTAAAAGTTATTAAAACACACCCAACTCTACGCTATAATCGCACACTATAAGCCCGTTGCAATGACAATGTTGCCAACTCCACTTAAAGTGACATGAATACAAAAATATTTTCTGCGGTTATCACTGTTGGCAGCGAGCGAGTCAGTCGCTGCTCTCATAAAACAGTTCAACGGTGTAATACTCAATGGTTGACAGCAATTCAAGTAGGACTCTTCACAATCAAAATGAACTAAAACAAAACTTGGAAAACTTAGTATTTCCACTCGGCGAATAACTGATGCGTGAATTGATGAGAGTGGCGATGGCACGCTGGAGTTGGCGCTGGAGTCTGCAGTAAAGTTAAAATTTGAACTAGATAGTTTTTGTAATGGAGGCATGGGTGGCAACACTGCTTTGGCATGCGTTAAAAGTTAATTAATGGAAAATGTTGGGAAACCTCATTTTGTGTCATAAACTAGCACTTGCTTGCATAATTAGTTAGTGAACGGGATCAGTGGAGGGTTGAGAAACTTTAATTTAATTTAAATTAATTTACGATATGATTTAAGCACCAAACATCAAGTTGAGCTTATAAAAGCTAATAAAAAAGTAAAAATTAAATTACAAATGAAATTTCACTCTAGAAATATAGTTGTCTTTAGAAAGACGGTTGCTAGAATAGCCTAGTAAATGTGCAATATTAAAAAAGAAATATTAGTTTGGAAGGCGGCAAGATTGTGACACGTTTTAACAATGAATGTGAAAGCTTTAAAGGAAACCATAAAGTTAGAATGGAGTGAGCCTTTCCTCATTAAATAAAACTTTAGCTTCCTTAGGTAAGCCTTTCGCACTACAATTGCCAAAATAAACAGAGAATTTCTTCAGAAAATTCTGTTGTTGCTGTTGTTGTTGTAGCGGTACTAAGTCCTGCTTAGCCGACGAGTTCTGCTCACAAATTATCATCAATTTCACTTAACGGAAGGCCCAAGAATGTTGCAGCTTCTTTTGGGCTTGTCCAGAGGGACAAGAGTGTTAAGTTGGTTGGTTTGAGGCGGCATGCAAAGAGGTGCTGTGTGTCATGCGGCGTCTCTCCACATGCCGGACATACGTTAGGTATGTTTGGATCGATTCTGGCCCTGTAGGAATTGAGCCTACTACAGAATCTCGACCTTAATTGTGATAAGGTGACTCGGGTTTCTCTGGGCAACTCCAGTTCTTCTGAAGCTATTGGTGGTGGTTAGTCTCTAATTATTATATACGGAGACTGTTTCGTTGATCTCATAAATGTTTAGAATATTTGAAGTTAAAGCTCATAAATATTTAGAAGCTTTGAAGTGAAAGCTTCAATTGAAAATTCTCTTAATAACGAAGTCAGTGCATTTTTTACACATTCCGCGAATTCTCTGCTTGGCTCAATCACGTAAAACAAACTCTTGGCACAGCTTCAAAAAATTTCACAAATCCTGCAGCTCGAACAGCCAGCCAGCCAGCCATCCATGACAACCCATTCATGGCTTCAATTTGCAAGTACTTCAGTTTAACCTTACCGTGAAGGAATTCTGCGCTCATTCATTTAAATGTATAACCTTTTGTTCCGTCTACCATATTTACATAGCCATATAGACACACACACCCGACGATGCATTCTCTGCTTCATCGCCTTCAGCTTTTCAGGTGTGCATTCCAAAGCGAAGCATTTCATGCAAGCAGCCTCTGCTTCTTCTTCCTATTATTCTTCTGCTTCTTGATGTGCAAACAAAAACGGGGTCATTGCCTCATTACATTCGCCATTTAACTAACTATAACAACAATTTGCCACGTTGTGGGACAAGTCAGCGAATAGGAGGCAGAAAGAGAAGGAGATGGACAGACATTTTGACAGGCGTTTGACGAAGACGATGGCGATGGCGATGACAAACTTTGAAGTTGCAGTTGAAAATTAAAGGCCTATTTTACATGCAGCAACACTTCAGTCAACATACATATGTAACAGAGCTGTGAAGTAATGAATAATATTTGGTATTTGTACTTTGTCTAAGCACAATTACTTTATAATTAAAAAAGGCAATTACCAAGTATAAATATATTTTATTGGTACTTAATATTCAGTACATACATTTTTCAGTTATTTCTCAATTACTACCAATTACCATTAATTCTTTTCAATTACGTGGCGTAATTGAAAAAGGATTGAAAAGTATATGTACCGAACATCAAGTACCAATAAAAGATTTATACTTGGTAATTGTATTTTTCGATTACTGAGTATTGATAATGATAATGATAATGATACTGATAATGATAATGATAATGATAATGATAATGATAATGATAATGATAATGATAATGATAATGATAATGATAATGATAATGATAATGATAATGATAATGATAATCATAATGATAATGATAATGATAATGATAATGATAATGATAATGATAATGATAATGATAATGATAATGATAATGATAATGATAATGATAATGATAATGATAATGATAATGATAATGATAATGATAATGATAATGATAATGATAATGATAATGATAATGATAATGATAATGATAATGATAATGATAATGATAATGATAATGATAATGATAATGATAATGATAATGATAATGATAATGATAATGATAATGATAATGATAATGATAATGATAATGATAATGATAATGATAATGATAATGATAATGATAATGATAATGATAATGATAATGATAATGATAATGATAATGATAATGATAATGATAATGATAATGATAATGATAATGATAATGATAATGATAATGATAATGATAATGATAATGATAATGATAATGATAATGATAATGATAATGATAATGATAATGATAATGATAATGATAATGATAATGATAATGATAATGATAATGATAATGATAATGATAATGATAATGATAATGATAATGATAATGATAATGATAATGATAATGATAATGATAATGATAATGATAATGATAATGATAATGATAATGATAATGATAATGATAATGATAATGATAATGATAATGATAATGATAATGATAATGATAATGATAATGATAATGATAATGATAATGATAATGATAATGATAATGATAATGATAATGATAATGATAATGATAATGATAATGATAATGATAATGATAATGATAATGATAATGATAATGATAATGATAATGATAATGATAATGATAATGATAATGATAATGATAATGATAATGATAATGATAATGATAATGATAATGATAATGATAATGATAATGATAATGATAATGATAATGATAATGATAATGATAATGATAATGATAATGATAATGATAATGATAATGATAATGATAATGATAATGATAATGATAATGATAATGATAATGATAATGATAATGATAATGATAATGATAATGATAATGATAATGATAATGATAATGATAATGATAATGATAATGATAATGATAATGATAATGATAATGATAATGATAATGATAATGATAATGATAATGATAATGATAATGATAATGATAATGATAATGATAATGATAATGATAATGATAATGATAATGATAATGATAATGATAATGATAATGATAATGATAATGATAATGATAATGATAATGATAATGATAATGATAATGATAATGATAATGATAATGATAATGATAATGATAATGATAATGATAATGATAATGATAATGATAATGATAATGATAATGATAGCATTACTGGCAATGCGTGAAAGAAGTGATGAACTCGCCAGATGTTCCATGGCAAGGCCTTCTATCATGCCTGACAGGTAATAGCGATGACCAGATTTTTGCTGGGAATACATACCTATAGGTATCCATACATACATAACTCCTAAAAACACGAAAGATGTGCTATTTTCAGAGTCAAGCAAATCCATGAACATTTTGGTCTCCAAGGACCATCTTTTTCTCCCAATTCACAACACTTTTACAATTATAGCAATGCCTTGGTTCATAAAATCTTCAAAAAGCGTTACATTCATACGTTCATCTTTGACCATTCACATCAAATAAGCAATTGGAAATTCAAAAGGCAACAAATCTACCCAAATAGAAGAGGTGATTAAACATAGAGATGTTTGTATGTATGTATGTATGACGGTTCAATGTACAATTAAACAAAAGTATAGACATGTCAATGACAGCATGCAATATTTACTTTATGATTGCATTAATAGAAATTATGTTCATATAATACATATGTACAAACATTTCTCCTACCACTTAACCCTTTTGCTGCCACAAATGCGCTTTGCCTTCACAATTTCCCAAACACAAAGAGTAGAGGTTGCATTGAATTCCTGCAAGTTTTCCCTAAAAATAAATATGTATTTTCCCATGCTCTAAATTAAATGTCCTTATAAATTTTCAATTTGTCAACGAGCTGCACTTAAGAGTGTATGAAGGTATGTACATATGTATGTTCATGCGAGTCGATTGCAAGATAAAAGCAAAGGGTGAGTGAGTTAATGTGAACATGAAATTTCTATATGCAATACTATTACAATAAAATATGCTTATCTACATAGAGCATATGTACAGTGGAGGATATATAACTAGATACTATTATACGCAAAAGTTAAAGTAAGGTGGTCACAACCAACCTCGATGATTAACGCTTTATTAATGAATAATATTTTCTTAATGTCTAAAAAAGAAGCATAGAAGAGGTGGTGTAGAAATATATGTATCTGCAATTCGGTGGGAACCGAATTGAGTTACAGCTGAACAAAGTGAGAAACTTGATGCCTGCAATTCGGTGGGAACCGAATTGAGTTAGAAGTAAATGCGAAATTCACGTTCTGCAAGCGCTGCATAACGTGAAGTTAAATGCGAGCTTTAAAGAGCTGTCTGAATGTTGAAATGCATTAGGTATACATATTTACTTATGAAGGTAATTATGTATGTTGAAATGTATTACGTACATTTACTACACCTCCACCCTTTGCAAGCGTGGTTATATAATCCTTTTGTTTATATAATCATGCTTATATGACAAGATAATAAACGTATTATTTTCTTACTCGCTAGCTGATTTCATAAAATTTTTTTTTTTTTTGTTTAGTTTTTACATTACTTACATATATATTTTATTAAATATTTTTTTTTTTTTTGCTTTTTTTTTGTGTTACATAATTTTAGTTATTTGGTTATTGTTTTCTTATATAAAATTATTGTTTTCTTATTTTAGGGCGCCCTTAGAAATTAGGAAATATCTTAAGTCTACGTAGACATATAATTTATTTTGTAAGTTTATTTTAAGATGGGTTGCAAACAAACGTTAATTAAAAATTTTTAGCCTATTTTTATGAAACCTAAGAGTTTTGTTTTCCGAATCTTTAACGCTGAAATTGTTTTTATCATCCATATCGACCACCAAGTATGGACCCAAATACCTATTGTCTAATTTGTGACCTATCTCGTTTTTAACTAATACCCTATCTCCTATTTTTATATCTACGTCCGCTTGACTTTTGTCGGAATATACTTTAGAAAGCAGTTTCTTTTCTTCTATGATCTGTTTAGCTCTTTTTTGTGCCGTTTTTAGTCTAAACTGCATTTCCTTGGCATAGTTGTCGACATTGTATATCGGTTCAATCGTACCAGTGTCGTCGAAAGAAATGGGGCTTTTACCAAAAACTAACTCAAATGGGCAGTAATGGTGTACTGTTGATGGAGTGGTGTTAAAGCAGTATGTGAAATACTTAAGCCATTCATCCCAATCGTCCCTGTTGATTGAAATATAGGATCTAAGATATTCATTTAATGTCCTATGGCTTCTTTCCACTGTTCCTAGAGTTTCGTGGTGATAAGCTGTTGATGTTAGCTTTTCAATTTTTAATATATTGCAAACTTCGTTTAGAACTTGATTCTTATACTCTGTTCCCATGTCCGATATAAAAGTTTTCATCGGACCAAAGATCAGAATGAAAGAGTCGACTATGGCTTTTGCTATGGTATTTGCTTTTTTGTTTGGCACTGGTATAGTAACTAGATATTTAGTAAGATCGCAAATAATTGTTACTGCATATTCATTTTGATTTTCAGTTTTTGGTAGCGGACCAATTGTATCAACAATAACCCTATCAAATGCTTTCGCTGGGGTTGGTGTTATTATTGTTGGTGGTTTGACATGTTTAATAATCTTGGCTTTTTTACAATTTTCGCATGATTTTATATATCTTGAAATGGATTTGGTCATGCCTTGCCAATAAAAGTATCTTTTTATTTTTGAAATTGTCCTTGTGATCCCACTGTGGCCACCAGTTATAGGATCATCATGGTATTTTTCTAGTATTTCCGTGATTTTGCGTTTATCCTTGCTTTTAATCAATGTCACCCTTGGAAGTAGCGCTACTTTTAATTTATTCAAGTACTTATTGCCCAAATTTTTAAAATCTTCTATGCATAGTGTATTAAATATATTTTCGTTTGGTGACATTTGCAATAATTTGATGTTGAGTTTACTGGCTTCTTTTTCAAGCCTTGGAAAATATTTTCCGAAGTCAATTTTTCCATTAGTAATCAAATCATCAATTTTTAAGTGTGTGAGAATTTTCTTGCCATGTTTTAAAAAACAATTGTCCGAGGACAACTTTAGCTTAACACACTTTTTAACATCTTGGAAGTTCAAGACATCAAATATTTTGGGCTCTTCTGTATTTGCAAGGAATTTGGATTTTTGTTTATCAGTGTCTATGATTTGTTTAGACTTGGATCTTGTTACCACTTGTAGGATTTTACTATTTTCGATATTAAGGTTTTTAAGATCCTGTATGTTTATGCGGGACAGCGCGTCTGCAACAAAGTTTTCTTTGCCCCTAAGATACTGTACCTCAAAATTATATTCTTCTAAATCAAGTCGGATTCTTGTGAGTTTCGATGAAGGATTTTTCATCGAAAATAAATACGTAAGGGGTCTATGGTCAGTTCTAACAAGAAATTTAGTACCGTATAGGTAGGGTCTGAAGTGGACAATTGCCCAATGGATGGCAGTTAATTCTTGCTCGATAGTTGATTTATTGCTTTCACCTTTAGTAAAAGATTTTGAAGCATAAGCAATCGGAAGTTGTTTGCCATTGTGGTCTTGACTCAACATGGCACCACATGCATGTTTGCTGGCATCAGTTGTTACACAGAAAGGTTTCGAGAAGTCCGGGTATTGCAGAATTTGAGGGTGTATGAGTGAATATTTTAGATATTCAAAGGCTTTGTCACATTGATCGTTCCATTCGAAAGGAACATTTTTCTTACAAAGTCTCGTAATGTGCCTTGAATATTCGGCAAAGTTTTTAATAAATTTACGATAATAGTTACAAAATGCAACGAATCTTTTTGCCTGGTCGGCATTGATGGGTTTTGGATAGTTTAAAATCGCTTGAAATTTACTATCATCAGGAAGTATGCCTTTATCTGTACATCTGTGACCTAGAAAGGTTACTTCGCGCATAAAGAATGTACATTTATCTGGATGTAATTTAAGGTTGTGCTTTCTGCACAAAGAGAAAACATCTTTTAGATTTTTAAGCATATGCTTTTCTGAACAACCAAGAACGATAAGATCGTCCATATAAAGGAAAGCTTGAGCTGGCGCCAAACCAGCAAATGCAAACGTCATCATGCGTTGAAAGGAGTTTGGCGCAACTTTCAAGCCATAGGGGAGACGTGTAAAGCGGTATGATCCACTGCTAATGGAGAAAGAAGTTATATCTCTTGAACTTTCTTCGAGTTCAATTTGGTGAAAACCTGACATTAAGTCAAGGCATGAGAAATATTTAGCCCTGCCGAGTTGATCGAGAATGTCATCGATTCTCGGTAAGGGAAATTTATCTGCAATCAATTTTTTGTTAATTTGTCGATAGTCTATTACAAGACGCCATCTTTTATTTTTAGAGTTGGGTAATGATTTCTTCGGTACGAGAAGCAAAGGGCTGTTATAAGGTGAAATTGAGGGTTCAACTATCTTATCTTTTACTAATTTTTTGACTTGATTTTCTATCTCATCTTTTTGGGAGTGCGGGATTTTATAATTCTTTATATACACAGGTGTTGGGTCAGATAGTTGGAGTTTCTGTTTGTAGAAATTATTAGTGGTTATCGTTTCACACTCTAGACCGAAAATATCACTGAACTCGGTGCAAAGGTCAGTTAATATTTCCTTATGAGGGTCTGGAAAATTTTTCGAGAGTCGTTTTAAAACTTCTGATTTTCGTGAATGTAATTTTGATGAGTCAACTATGTTGTAGTCGCTAAGATTTTCGTAGACAAGTTGTGAATTGCTAACCAAAACATTACTAGAATTTGTGTTTACAATTCGTACAAATGGGCGTATTGAGCTTACGATTGTATTGGCGACAAAGACGCCGGCTTGTAGCTCCTGATTTGGTATAAACACTTCGCTTTCTTTAGTATTGATTTCAACCTTTCTTATGACTTCAGACCTGGCTGGTAGGACTATGGTGTTTTTAATATGCCCACTATGAATAGGTATTCCGACATTTTTGTAATTAATTGGCCTCAGAATTAACCAATCTTGATTTTTCCGAAAGTCCAACAAGCAGTTAAAGGATTTTATAAAATCAATACCCCATATGCCATTATAGGGTATAGGAAAATCTTCAGCTACAATTTGATATTTATATGGGATTGTAATATCTTCTATTTGAAGGTCAACATGAGCTGATCCATGAGACCTAATGGTACCCTGGCCAATACCACCAATGTCAGAAAAGTCATTTCTATTTATTGGGATGTTATGCAAGGATTCATTATATTTTAAAATTGAGACCTCCGCACCTGTGTCTACCAAAATTGTCAAGATTTGCTTCGTATGGGGAACTGTTATTTTTATGAATATAGAATGGTTCAGATTAAGAATACAAATTTTTTGAGTCAGTTTCCCAGGGGCTGAGTCGAGTTTTCCGACTCCTGTGGTTCATTAGCCATTAACCTGACGTTATTTCGTTGGTTATTTTGAGGGTTGCTGCGACCCTGATATCTGTTATTGTTGTTACTAATGTTTCCGGAACGTCCATTATTACTGTTATTATAACGTCGGTGACCACGATTTTGATTATAATATTGACCGCGATTTTGACCAAAATATTGACCGTGATTTTGACTATTGTATGATCCACGACCGTAATTTCTATTGTTCCTTTTTTGAAAGAAAAGAACCGAATTTTGGTTGCTAGTAGCTTCAGTGCAACAACTCACAAATTTTGCAACAACATCATTCATTGTGTTAAAAGTACCCGATTCCATCACAAGTTTGACACGTTCATTGTTACAATTTTTCGAAAAAGCTTTTACAGCCGTTTGGACCGCATATTTTGAGGACATTTCTGGCGTAAGCCCATCTGAAATATACGCGGCCTCTAATGATTTAGTTAGTGCCTCTATTTCATTGGAAAAGATAGTAGCAGATTTTAGATTTTGTTTAGTATTTAGAATTTTGGCGGTCAGCACATTAACTGATTCGCCCTTAACGCTTGCCTTTAGCTTATTTACTATTTCTGTTAATGTCGATTCAGTTGTTATTTGATTTCTAACGGTGCCTTTTAATTTAGTTTTAACTAAATTTACAGCAACCGCTTCGTGTGACCCTTTTATAAGTTGAACAAGTTCTATGCCATCAATAAAGCTTTGCAAATTCTCAGGCTTTCCATCGAATTCTGGCAACAGCCTTGCTGCGCTGCTAAGAAATTGTTCAACTGTTTGCGCCATTTCGTTTAGAAGGTTACCTGCGTCGTATATTTCATCTCCACTGGAGCTATTATCTGTGTTTGTGACGGGAAGTGTCACTTTTTTATAATCGATTGCGAATGTTTCTTTTTTTCAACATATCTCTTATCTGCGCCCACGCCCCGACGGAAGAGAAGGACGATGCGATCAAAGACACTTTCTATGAGCAGTTAGAGCATGCCTACGACCGCTGCCCCCGTCACGACATTAAGATTGTGCTTGGCGATTTTAATGCCAGGGTGGGTAAGGAAGGTATCTTTGGCAGCACAGTCGGAAAATTCAGTCTCCACGACGTAACCAGTCCCAATGGGACGAGGCTGATCGACTTCGCCGGGTCACGAAACATGGTCATTAGCAGTACCAGATTCCAGCACAAAAAAATACACCAAGCCACATGGCTGTCTCCTGATCGAAAAACGCGAAATCAAATTGATCACGTCATGATCGACGGCAGACACAGCTCCAGCATCCTAGATGTGCGCACAATCCGTGGTCCCAATGTCGACTCCGACCACTATCTTGTAGCAGCCAAGGTACGCACCCGCCTCTGTGCAGCAAAGAATGTGCCAGCAGGACAGCAAGGAAAGTTTGAAGTCGAAAGGCTGCACGTGACGCAGACAGCCAATCAATACACCACTCGGCTCTCACTCCTGCTCTCTGAGAGCAACCCTTCACCAAACGATGTATCTGAGGAATGGGAACACATCGCTCGTTCACTTCGTATCGCCGCTGAGGAATCTATAGGATACAAGCGAGCCCACAAGAACACCTGGTACGACAAGGAATGTCGCGATGCCTCGGAAAGAAAGAACGCCGCCTACAGGGCTACATTGTGTGCGGGCGCAACGCGAAGCGTATGGGAGCGTTATCGAACGGCGAAGAAGGAAGAGAGGCGCCTTTTTCGAAAGAAGAAAAGGGAGGCTGAAAGGCGCGAGTGTGAAGAGCTTGAGATGCTGGCGGGTAGGAACGATGCTCGAAAATTCTACCAAAAAATCAGGCGGATGACTGAAGGTTTCAAGACCGGGGCAAATTCCTGCCGGAATGATAACGGTGATCTGGTAACTGATGTCCAGAGCATACTTAAGTTGTGGAGGGATCACTTCTCCTCCTTGCTAGATAATGGCAACAGTGAAAGTGCGGAAGGAGAAGATGTACGACCCGAATCCCCAATAGCAGATGATGGTAGGCATGTTCCACCACCTGATCATGACGAAGTGCGAATAGCAGTATCTAGGCTTAAGAATAACAAGGCCCCGGGCGCTGACGGCTTGCCAGCCGAGCTATTCAAACATGGTGGCGAAGAGTTGATAAGGAGCATGCATCAACTCCTATGCAGAATATGGTCGGACGAGCGCATGCCCGACGATTGGAACTTAAGTGTGCTCTGCCCAATCCACAAAAAAGGAGACTCCACAGTACGCGCCAATTATCGTGGGATAAGCCTCCTGAATATCGCATATAAGGTCTTAGCAAGTGTATTGTGCGAAAGACTGAAGCCTATCGTCAACAATCTGATTGGACCTTATCAGTGTGGCTTCAGACCTGGTAAATCTACCATCGACCAGATCTTCACAATACGACAAATATTGGAAAAAACCCATGAAAAAGGATCCGACACACACCATCTCTTTGTCGATTTTAAAGCCGCTTTTGATAGCACGAATAGGAATTGCCTGTATGCCGCAATGTCTGAATTTGGTTTCCCTGCTAAACTTATACGGCTATGCCAAATGACATTGACTAACACCACCAGCTCCGTCAGAATTGGGAAGGACCTCTCCGAGCCGTTCGAGACCAAACGAGGTTTCAGACAAGGTGACTCTCTTTCGTGCGACTTCTTCAATTTGATGCTGGAAAAGATAATACGAGCTGCAGAACTTAACCATACAGGAAGCATCTTATATCACAAGAGTGTGCAACTGCTGGCGTACGCCGATGACATCGACATCATTGGCACTAACACGCGCGCCGTATGTTCTGCCTTCTCCAAGCTGGATAAAGAGGCTAAGAAAATGGGTTTGGCGGTCAACGAGGACAAGACGAAGTACCTCCTGTCATCACACAAAGAAACAGCACGCCTTGGCAGCCACGTCAATGTTGATAGCTACAAATTCGAAACTGTTAAGGACTTCGTCTATCTGGGAACCAGCATTAACACCAAGAATGATGTTAGCACGGAGATCCAACGAAGAATCACGCTTGCCAATAAATGCTACTTCGGACTAAGTAGGCAACTGAAAAGTAAAGTCCTCTCTCGACAAACAAAAATCACACTCTACAGGACGCTCATCGTTCCAGTCCTCATGTACGGCGCAGAAGCATGGACAATTTCAAAATCAGATGAGATGGCACTTGGAGTATTCGAGAGAAAAGTTCTTCGTAAGATTTATGGACCTTTGCGCGTTGGCGTGGGCGAGTATCGACGGAGATTTAACGATGAGCTGTACGAGCTTTACACAGACATCGACATTGTTCAGCGAATAAAGATCCAGCGGCTGCGTTGGGCAGGTCATGTCGTGAGAATGGACGAAGGCGCTCCGGCTAAGAAAGCATTTCTATCGAAACCCGCTGAACGCAAAAGAAAAGGGAGACCTCCACTGCGTTGGGAAAATCAGGTGGACAGCGATGCTGCCTCCCTAGGTGTTCCCAAGTGGCGCCATGCTGCACGAAACAGAAGCAATTGGCGCGCTCTGTTGGACTCGGCCAGAATCGTCTAGACGGTTAAGCGCCAATCAAGAAGAAGAGAATGTTTCTTTAAAATTATTAGGCACTTCGACATCTATTTGAAATTTACTCAATATTTTAATAAGTTTTTCCCTACATGAAAAGAAGCACTCGGATATGATATTGAACTTTTCTTTTGGTAATCGCTTATCTAGGGTATTTGCTAAAATTCGTATATTTTCTAGTTGTAGCTTCAATATTGATAAATGCTTAATAACTGTTTCATATTTAGCACTTATAAGATTTGGCGAATTCTGTTTTATGTATTGAAAGGTTTTCTAAAATTTCTTCCCATTTCATTTTTTTTTTTTTTAAACTTGATCCTGAGATAAAGATCTTCTAAGATATTTTCTCTTTAACGAGCTCCGATGCCACGATAAAGTTTTATGAACTACTTTTCCTATCGCGATTATAACCAAAATAATAAGAAGCATGTTTGTTATTTTCGGGGACTCTATTATTTCAATCTCATTTACTATCACTCCTGTAGAGTCCACTTCTTTTGTTTGTTTGCTACCCATTTTTTTTCGCAAAATTCACTAATAAACAATATTTTTACTGTAAGATTTGAATTGTTTTTTTTTGTTTTTTTTTTTTTTTTATTTTTTTTTTTTTTTACTTTGCAGTTTCAATTTTCACAGCTTTAATTTTCCTAATGCAATTTCGAATTACATTAATGCTACTTACATTGTTGATGGATATATAATATACATAATTATAAACAGAAAGAATAAAAACTATGATTTTTTCACTTTCTTCCTTTTTTTTGTTATTTTTATTCCGTTGGATAATGTTTAGTGTTGCACGTTTATCTTCTCTTGTTCAACTCAGCCTAAACTCCATGGCTTGATTCTCCCATAATTTTTTGCTTTTGTTTCTTATAGGCGGGTTAAGGTAAGGTGGTAGTTTGTATTCTGATGCTTGCTTACTATTTTTCCGCTTTTATTGACATAAGTTGTTGTTTTCCTGTCATGATGACTTTTGTATAACGTCTTTTACTTTTGTGTTTTGTGCTTTTTTTTTTTGTTTTATTGTCGCAGTAAATTGTTTACAAATCGAAATCAATTTGCCTTTTTTTAGTGGAATGCTGCACTTTACTGGCTGGTGTTGGTTGGATTTGTTGCTCGCTCCATAGTTTGCGTTTTTTTTTTTTGTAAATGTTTTAAATGAAAATTGCACAATTTGTTTGTTCTTTTTTTATTTTGCTTTAATTTAAATATTATGTTTTTTTTTTCACTCCAAGCGGCTTTTTTGCGCAGTAGAGCACGCGTAGAGCTTAAAACACGATGGCACGGTCGCCATATTATACGCAAAAGTTAAAGTAAGGTGGTCACAACCAACCTCGATGATTAACGCTTTATTAATGAATAATATTTTCTTAATGTCTAAAAAAGAAGCATAGAAGAGGTGGTGTAGAAATATATGTATCTGCAATTCGGTGGGAACCGAATTGAGTTACAGCTGAACAAAGTGAGAAACTTGATGCCTGCAATTCGGTGGGAACCGAATTGAGTTAGAAGTAAATGCGAAATTCACGTTCTGCAAGCGCTGCATAACGTGAAGTTAAATGCGAGCTTTAAAGAGCTGTCTGAATGTTGAAATGCATTAGGTATACATATTTACTTATGAAGGTAATTATGTATGTTGAAATGTATTACGTACATTTACTACAATACAACAAATGTTTGAGCTTTGAAATTTATAATGAGCGAGCATATGAATATAGGAAAAATTTCCTTAGACATTCTAACTATATAAATATTAAAAAAAAAATTCTACCAGCCGAGTTTGTGTCCTTTTCAGTTCAAAGATTTTCTCACATATAATTTTCTTAATTATATGTCTAACACTGTATAAAAGCATGTAAATTTCAATCACCCCCCATTTCCATACAACAAGTATCATTTAATTGTGACAAAAAGTGAACAAACAAACAATCACTTAACCATAGAAATTTCATTAATAAATGAAAGAACTTATTTGTATCAAATTGAAAACAAACAAATAGTAAATGGCATAAGAGATAAGGGTTAAAGTTTGCATACGTACATACATATGTAAAGGTAAAGATACATATGTTTCATTTGATAAACCGACCAAAACAACCGACAGCCTTTCAATAAAAAGTTACCCCAACCAAAGTCAATCAACTCATTTATTTAATTAGAGCACAGCAGAGTTCAGCAACCACTTCTAAAACCTCCGTTGTTTTTGTTGTGATGTAACAAATTATGACATGAAAATTATATTCAAAGTGTGAGCAAATAAATCCTCACACTCGTTTGCTTATATGCACAATGCTAATTTTGGATATTTGATTGATTTTATGGATAACTTTGAACGAATCATTTTCGTCATTCTTTCGTATTCGTACTGAATTGTTCATTAGACCAAGCCATTTTCTAAACTAATTCGATTTATATGTATGTATGTAAAGTTCCCGTTATTTATTGATGAATAAGCTTAACAGCTACAAACACAGATATCGTGTGATTTCAATAGCGCGCCTAATATTTATTCAATTAGCTATAATGTAATTGAGTAGAAAAATGGGGCCCAGTTGCATGGTGTGAAATATTCTTGTAATTCACATCACTTGAGTTCATCATTGCAGATGCGATTGACTACAATTTCTTCTGATTCTACTCAACTCAATTTTCGCTGCGTTTACAGTTCGTATAATTATTTATTATTAAGTAATTTGAATATGCTGAGCTTCTCGGCCGCAACATATTCACTTTGGCGATCATAAATGCAGACGATTAACAAAAAAATGCTATGCGCTTCTATAGAAAAGTATTACCAAGAGATTTATAGAGAATTTTTTTCCAAAAAAAAAAACCAAAAAAAGAAAGAGTCATTGTTTTCTACATGGCAGACCTGCAAAAAGATTTCTAAGCAATAAGGACTACGCTATTAGCACTGCGCTCATTCGCTCTGATAGAAATGACAAAATACTTAATTCTCTGTTATGCGCTCATATCTCAAATAGAGAGGGAGGAAATTGAGTTTTCTGAGCAAAGAGAGTACAATGTGTGAGGAGCCTATTGACTAAGGAAATAGTGCCGCTTAAAAAAAATATTCAGCTAAACTACACTCAAAAAAAAATTTCTCTCGATCAAAGACATAATTTTCCTTATTTTCAACACGCGTCCCAATACAAAATTTTCTTTGTTTTGTGTAAATTTTCTCAAAAATGTGGAAAAAACATAAAAAAACATTAAACAAATTCGTTGCCATGGGGATTTGTATGGGAATTTAATTTCTCAAAATTAAAGAAATCAAGTCTTCAAAACAAGGAAAGTTGGGAATGGAATGGCGCTTAAAGAATTTTTCATTATTTTAATGTATGAATTTTTTCAAAACAAGTATATGAAACTATGGTAACGCATGTAACAACAATATTTTATAAACCTTTTAACATGTTTTAAGGAAAATTTGCTCAAAACAAAGAAAGTAGTGTTCCAAATAGGTAAACAATTTCTTTGACCCCTCCATATATTTTTTTTCTCTCAGTGTAAACACGCTTTTTTATTATCCTTTATTATAAGGTATTAAAACTCCATATAATCCCTTATTATTCAGTCCTTTCCTATGGAGAATAAGTATGCCTTATTACTATGTATAGAAACACCAAATAAGTTCTAATAATAAGCGGATAAGTCTTGGGAATAAGATTTTCTCTAAGAGAGAGAGAAAGAAAGTGGGAGTAGTACTTTTAGCCTTATTACATCAACATAAGAAAATCAGCATCATTATAAGCCTTTTGTCCATAAAAATTTTGGTCGCTTACATTTCTCAGGCATCATTTCGTAAACCTTTATGTCTTCTGAAATAAACCTTAAATAATACGTAGTTTATTTTGAAGGATATTTATTTATTACAACCATGCCACATATTCATATATAGATGCAGACATGTGTAAGATTTTGAGAACTCCAAGGCTGCAGTGGGCCTTGCCTCCTTAACAGTGTTGTCACCGCCAAATTTTAAAGTGAAGTGAAGCGGCTGAAAAATCGAAGTGATTCGAAGTAAATCGAAGTGAAGCGCGGCTAAATGGTTTTTCATACGTTTCCCGCGAGGTGAAGAAAATTTGGATCGTAAAAACGGAATAATATATATGCATTTAGTTTTTAAGTATCATCTCAAAGAAAAACTATTAAAACTACATATAAAATAAAATGATTAAATTTTTTAGCGATATGCAAAAAATCCATCAAATTCAAATTCACGTACATATGTACATACATACATTATGTACATATCTATATATATGAATGCAGCATATTCAATTGGTTATATTGGCTCATGTATATAAATACGAGATCTTTTTTATTCCTGGGCCCTCACTATGTAGTTCTATTCAAAAGTGAAATTAGATTCGAAAGCACATTCGTAAACTTTAGAATATAGTTTATATGGAATATGGAATTTTCTTTCGAATCGAACTACAGAGAGAGGGCATTGGATAACGAGAATGTACTAAGTATTCTTTTGTATACTTAAGTATGTACTCGTGAAAATATATTTTATTTATTTATAACAGGTACTGGTTATAATTCATTCAATATAAAAAAAAAATAAACTTATACTCAAAATACCACACGGTAGGGTAGAACAAATTTTAATACGAAGGGCAGATCATTGCAGAATATCAAAGTTCAATGCTTCACTAACAAGTATCTGTCAACCCCAAAATCGCCCAATGGTAACTTTTTGAGAAAACCGCGATTTTATATATTTCACGTTTTGGCGGAATCTAATATCCGCCACAGTTCGAATTTTTTCGATTGGTATACCTTTTCGGATAGCTTGAGGATGACAAAGTTAATGCTTTTTTTTCGTTTGCTCCGCTCCTACTCCGCATCCGCACAGTTCCATTCAGTATATGCTTTTCAGAGGGACATGTTCACAATTGAAGTGAAGTGAGTAAAGCGTAGCGTAAAGTGCGCTATCTCTCAACTTCTTTAAGGTTTTGGCCAAATGCACGCTTTCTTTGCTTGCTTGGATTTGAGAAATGTCAACAATTTTTTGAGCTCTACTTAAATGTATAAAAGTTGGCCATATGGCAGCTTTACTTCACGCGCTTAAAGCGCCTCAGAGTTTCGAATAGCCGAAATCTCTATTTGACAGCGCTTTGAAAGCTTTGACATTAATTTTGACAATTCAATTTCTCCCACGGCTGCTGATTAGGTGCAGAAAAAAGTCGATTCCCCAAATATTTTGCACAAAATCAGTGTTATAAATCAAAGCAAAAAAGTGAAGTGGAAATTGTCAAAGTGTTAATTGTAGCAAGCATTTGGAAATTCGCTTTGCTTTAAAGTGAATTGTGCACGGGCTATTATTTGCCATTTTTTTTGTTTCCTCCGCTCCGGGGCCCTGTGTCAAACTCTTAAAAAAAGCGATAAAGATAAGAGGAGCTTTTAAAAAATCGATTATTCATCTCAATGAGGAATGCCATATCTTATAATTGTATAAATATTTACCTCTTGCACACTTGCATATGCAACTTTTATTAGAATTTGTAAGAATAAATTATAAAAGTAAGTTAATTCTGATTGGTCAAAATCGAAGTGATTTGGGGAAAGAGGAAGTGTCGAAGTGATGGGCATAAAAGTGAAGTGGAATACTTCGATCGAAGTGAAAATGACATCACTGCTCCTTAACATTCCACCACCGAACACACTTTGAGAAAGTCAGCAAACACACAAATAAGCGGTTGTAAGAAAACACAAACAAAAAAATGATTTAAAAGATTATGCTTTGCTCTGCTGGCAATCGACGCAGAAAGATGGCATTACACACAAGCAGCAGGATGTGGTGGGCGTGTGTTGTATGCCAACAAAAAAATTTATGCATGAGAATTTGAATGTAGACTAAAATGCACTCGAAACTCTACAGAATGCACTTGAAATATGTACTTGTATGTGGTTTTGGTTTTGTTGTTTTTTTTTCTTTGAATTTTTTATTTCATATCATAAATACTATCAGAGATATTCCTACATATATATGCGAGCAATAGAAGACTGCGGCATCTTGAGCTCACAAGTAGGCCTGTTAAAACGATAATTGAACTGTTAGTGTGTTTAAGTCGCAAAAATCTTAAAAATCGTTTGATCTCACTAAACAGTAACATTCATTTTAATAATACGTTTTCAAAAGCAAAACCAAAAAATAATCAAATATAAACCATGTCAACTAATCTCTTTAAGTTTTAAACTCTTGCGTTGAAAATTGTTATAGGAAATTTTTTAACACGCAATGCGCCACTTGATCTTTATCGGCTGGCAATGCTCAGCAACAAACAACTCAACCGTAAGATTACCACCACATTCTCCGACACGCACAATTTCTTTAATTGTTTATTTTTTTCATTTTTTTTTTTCAATTTATGTGTCATTTGTGTCACTTGATTTTTTTTACTCACATATGTATGTGTTTCATTTTGCGTAAATCCGCTGAACCAATTCTGTCAACCAAATATGTCAGAACAAAAATTAATGCTAATTTATACGCCTGACACTTGTAAAGTCTGTAAAGTTAATTCGCATGAATGCTTCGAAGCAGCGTTCCGGCTTGAGGGCGGCGAAATAATGGAATCACTTGTACAAGTGCACCTCCACAATGGTGGAGGGTGTCTGCGATGACGCGTCACGTCACACCACGCCACGTCAAGTGATTCTGCAGCTGTCAAATATCACACACATTATGTCGCGAAGTTGTCGCAAAGGGCAAACACAGCTGTTGTGACAGCAAGATCACTCACTTTTTCAGATGCTCCTCTTTTTTTGGTGCGAATCACAGATACAATGTGCAATGAGAGAATGGAGAAAAAACAAGCTGATAGCTCTTGGCTGATATTCATCTGTAATCTGTGCTCTTCTCCATCCTCTACGCCGTTGCATTGTTCTGTGCAGTCTTAACAGACTGACCATGCTTTGTAGTGTACAGTGAGGTTAAAAAAGTTGTATGACTGCCTCCGCTGTTGTAACGGAGAACAGAGGGTTGTTAGCATCAGAGACACAACCCAGACTCCAAACGCCTAAGGAGGAGAGATCTACTGGAACTAATTTAGCAGCCTTTGCTGAAGCCTGTTTTTGTAAATTTCAGAAACAATTTCAAATGTAGGCGGATTTCTCTAAGGCTTTCGATGGGGTAACTCAGAGAGTGTTGCTATCAAAACTTCAGGATCTTGGTTTTCATTCCCACTTTCTAAGGTGGTTAACTTCCTATCTTGATTATAGCCACTGTGTTGTTCGCATTGAGAATATTTTCTCTTCTTCTTTCGTAGCAAACTCTGGAGTCCCACAGAACACTACGTCTTAGGACCGTTACCATTTATGCTCTTCTTTTGTATGCTGATGATTTGAAGATTTATTACGAAATTAGTCCTATGGATGGCTCATACATTCTTCAACAAGAGCTCAATAACTTATACAGCTGGTGTGTGCTTAATAATCTACTACCCAACAGTAGTAAATGCGACTATTCTTCATATGCAAAAGCTATTACCGTTATTCCTGCATCCTATAGTACTTGCAATATTCCCGTTAAATTAGTTTCTGAAGTTGAAGTCCTGGATGTTTATTTTGATTCCAAGCCCAATTTAACTACATAGTCCCTAAATCTATGCTAGCTTTTATTTGCCGTATTTTTACTTATTTTTCTGATCCTTTTGCTCTAAAATCGTTGCACATGACCATAGTGCGGTCCCGGTTTGAGTATGCGGTATCTGTATCGAGAACATATCATGCAGTCCATATTAGGGTCGGCTTTCCAATAATGGCGCACGCCCCCAAAAAAATGACTTTTACTGGATGGTAGGGGAGGGGAAGTAGGTTCTGAATTTGTTAAATTTGAGCGCCGGACGTACCTGGTTTTCCCGGAATTTGTTAAAGTTGTTAAATTTTTACCTATTTTTACACACACACACACAACTGACATAGGTACAAGGTAAGTATTTGTACAATTTTGCGAGTTGAAATGGCCGCAAAAGTACTGTAGACCGGGCCATAGATATTACGCTGAAGGGTGTACTACGTAGAAGGACATCACCGTGGCTTATCACACAAAGGAATACAAAGGAATATATACTTGGCATATTTGCCATAAAGGAATACAAAGGAAACATACTTGGCCTATTTGCCATTCAATTTAGCTTGGGGGTGGACTTCACATAAAATCTTTGAAACTATTCAGCGCTAAGAATTAAGCTAGACATTTCGATATGCACAAATCCATGGCGAATGTTGGAGCTTAAAGTCTCAGCAAAGCTAACAAAAATGCGCTGTTGTGCTTGGGGGGATAAGCAAATTTAAGGGTTGAAAAAGTTTTACGCTGATGTGTCGCCCTTCAGGTTTTACCTTTTTTGTACAGCCGTTTGTGGTTTTTTATGCCTATTGGAAAGTTAATTGGGGAGCAAAAAGCTTAATAGACTTATCTACATACATATGAATGTTTATGTATGTATATGTAATTGTGCCAAAACTTTTCAAAGGTAACATACATACATTCTTCACAAACAACCCCTTTGCATAAAAGTAAAGTTGCAGACTAAACGCATTTGGGTTGTGCAAAACCCCAGGAATTACATACATATTTGTAATGGAATGCTTAGACACATTTTCAACCATAAATTCCATTGTTAAGTCTAAGTTCAGGTGGAATGGGCCAGCAACTCAATTGGGAATTTTAACAAAAGGATTGGCGGGAAAAAGTAAAAATACGACTTAGTGGCGACGTTTTATATCCAATTGGAATAAAGTGGGACTAATTGTTTTTTAGGACTCTGTCATATTGCTTTAATATATTCTGCTGAAGTTGAGCGCCACGAAATTGTTTAATATGTATATTCGCCAAAAGAAAATCTAAGCTCATATATTTTCATGTCCATGTAAGCATAGCTGGGGAACTCCGATTAGAATTAGAAATCATTACGATTAGAAAAATTAAGTAATCTAATCATTAGATTTTTTTTGATCCTTTATATTTTGATTACTAATTGATTAGATTAGAGCTAATCAAAAATCTAATGGCGATTAGCGACGATTAGCAAATCTAATCAAAACTAATCAAAACTAATAAAAATAAAAATCAATTGGATTTCTCGATTAGTTTTGATTAAATTTGATTAGATCAACTGTTTTGAAATATTTTTTTTTTGTCATTTAATTCATAAAGTATAATATATAATACAATGGCGCTATTATAACTCTGACGAGTTTTATGGCCGAGCTTCTCTCCCAATTCGAGGTGTACTCCTTTTGTTTTTCCTACTAATTGGGGGGACCTACAGTTTTATGCCGGCTCCGAACGGCGAATGAATTTTTTGTGAGAAGCTTTTTCATGGCAGAAATACACTCGGAGGGTATGCCGCCCACTGCCGAGAGGTGACCGCTGCTCTTAAAAAAACCTAATAATTGGATTTTTACTAATTAGAAAAATTTTTTTGGTGTTTGCTCGGACTGAGGTTTCAACCCGAGACCTCTGGTATAGCAGGCGAGCACTCTACCCACTGTACCACAACGGCCACAAATACAGAGCACAAATACACAACATAAAGGCCGTTGGCAACTTACAATCTGGATTGCTAGTTTGAGTGCTTTTTTTTGAGTGAGTTAGTCAAATTTGAGTGTTTTTTTGTGTGTGTTAGTGCAATCGGCAGCCGTCGTGCTACACGTACTTGTTGTCGGCTCGCGGCGACGAAAATCAAAAATTGTTGATATTCCCTGCAAAAAATGCGATCACTCCGGGATACATCCGGGACAACTCGCAAGGGAGCATGCGATTACTACCCATTTGTATCTGTTTATATGGGTTGAAGTGTTCTCTTTTGTTTGAGCATATCCTATGAAGAGACTAATTGTACCCAGTTTGTACCCGAACGGGTAGCATAAGCGCACAATTGTACCCGAACGGTTAGCAAATGCGACACATCCATTTGTGCGACTAATTGTACCCGTTTGATACCCTTTCGGGTACAATTCGTCTACAATTAGTATACATATGTACCCGTTCGGGTACAATTGCGAACAATTGTAGACTAATTGTACCTGAAAGAGAGCGCTCCCGGACAAATCTTTTTAGAGACTCGTCGCACACTTTTTTGCAGGGTTTGCGTCAATCACCCGCCACTCACACATATACACTTCCTCTCAATCCAGATTGTAAGTTGCCAACGGCCTTAACACATTATTACCCCGAAACCTCAGCGTGCTGGGTGCTTGTTTCACCCAGCAAATTTGATCGATGTTAGAGTCCGAAAATTCTCTCACTCGTCGGAGTGCACAACAACAATTACACGTTGCTCGTCGAGTATTGTCGTAAGCATAACCACGGCATTACAAACGTCAAATGAAAACAGTTGGAAAATTAAAAATAGAGCATGGAATGAATTTTTTTTAGTGTCAGCTAAAAATCCGTACAAATCAGTACAAAATACAAAAAATCAGTATTTCATAATGTTTTTAAAACCATCAGTACGGAGCACGAAAAATCAGTATTGTACTGATCAAATCAGTACGTCTGGCAACCCTAATGTAAGTATATGCCTGATTGGTTGGTTTGAGCGGCGAGTCTGACTGACTCACTCCAATTAGCGCCGCAACGCCATTTTGATACCACGACTCCAGTCAAACTTAAAAAGTAATAGAGAATAAGCAGTTCGGAAAGCAGAGCCCTATATCCAACCCGCGCCCTATACCCATCCTGTTGTGTTTAAATATTTAAGCATCCCCTCAGGCCTGAGGTCCTTGAGTTCTGAGGGACACTATCGAAGAAAGGTTTGCCAAGGAACTTTGTTCTGCCTTGGCAGTGCGAAGGATACTCGCATAGCAGGTGCTCCAACATCTCCTCCGTTCCAGAAAGATTGCAGCTGCGTCACAAAATGTTATGGTACAATCCCAATGGTCCAAAGGCTTGTGAATGCCACAGTTAAACGCAAAACATTCCTCCTGTTCACATTTATAATGCCATCTCATTATATACGAAGGCCCTCCTGTCCGTCTTTAGAATGTCATCTCATTGTATGAAGGCTACTGACTGCAAGCCAGCAACAGTTTCTATCTGGTTTTAGCCTCCTCGAGCCAGTGCAGGGATATCCGGCCCATGACGCACTCTCTATATTGCCTGACTAGGCTTGACGACACCGTTGCTGATCCCAGAGCCCTCAGAGCTGCCCAACAAGTATGTGCCTGACCGAGAGAGCTCGTTCGGTTACAGCCTCGGTCCGCTTCTTGAGAGATATCGGAGGTATTTCACCATTCATCGCTTGCCGTTTTTTTTTTTCTTTTCAAAGCACAGACATCTAAAAATCTCCTGTCTACAGCTAACACAAAAACCTTCATAAATTTTGTAAATGTATTTACAAATTGGATGCTCAGGCAGCTCATAACAATTACTGCAATCAAGCATAAGGGACATGGCTATGCATTAATTACGGCCGCCGCGGTCGTCCCAGTTTGTCGCACATGCGCCGCGGCAAAATCGTTGCATAAATAAATTTGTAATTGGCGTGTCATGCGCCGTGTGTATTAAAGCGACGAAGGCAATGAAGTGATGAAGCAACTCCATTCAACAGCTCTAAACAACTCTTTAAAATTTTTGTAGTTGTTGTTGTTGTCAACTGTGCTGTTGTTGCTTACTTTATTTGTTGCAGACGCGTCAGAATTGTTGTTGATACATACATACATATCTATATACAAAATGTATTATATTGTTGACACTTAGTCGCGAGTATCATATTTAAGTGCCACTACACAAGGGCAGCTAGAGAAGTTTATGACTTTTGTATATGACCATATGGCCGCTGTGGTGCAGTGGGTAGAGTGCTCGCCTGCTATCCCAGAGGTTTCGGGTTCAAACCACGGTCCGAGCAAAACACCAAAACAATTTTTCTAATTAGTAAAAATCCAATTATTGGGTTTTTTAAGAGCAGCCGCCACCTCTCGGCAGTGGGCGGCATACCCTCCGAGAGTATTTCTGCCATGAAAAAGCTTCTCACAAAAAATGCATTCGCCGTTCAGAGCCGGCATAAAACTGTAGGTCCACCCAATTAGTAGGAAAAACAAAAAAGGAGCACACCTCGAATTGGGAGAGAAGCTCGGCCATAAAACTCGTCAGAGTTATAATAGCGCCATTGTATTATGTATATTAATTCAACTTTTACCGAAATTTGAAACTAGTTTTGTGTGATTTAGCGCTTATGCTAAAGGAAATGTACCCAACTCCACTTTTGCTTTCATTTTATGCTCGCAACTTGTGTTGTTCGTATGTATTACTTTGTAACGTATCTCCTGAAGAAAGAAAAATGAAAAAAGCATTTTATTGCTTATTGTTGGCAGCTCGTCGGATTTGCTATTGAGGCTTGTTTAGCAATGAGTTTATATTACATGGAGATGAATGTCATAAATTTGTATACAAATATACAATGCAGCAAATCGCACTGGTTCCTGGCTAATGAAGAACTAAATAGTTCAAAAAGAGACTGGGTTGGTTCTTGTTCTATCCCAACCGTCTTTTTTAACACGGCGATGTCCTACGAAGTGTCAATTATCCTCCTCTGCAGAATTTTATAACGCGTTCCAAGCTACTTTCTATATGAACAGGCGTGGGATAGTTCAAAAATCAATAGAGATAGTTCAAAAGGAGGGACTAGTTCAAAAATGGCGGTCTTTGGCCACGCTTTACAAAAATAATCCTCAGCCGGCAGCACGCTTAACCTACTGAAAATAAATGCGGCATTTTATTATAAAATAACAAATATTGAAACTTAACCATAAATAAGGTGGAATTATCTCCATTCACCTACAAAGTAAAATTACTTTGGCTATATATCCGTTCCGTTAACCAAGTTCCATTTCCCAGCAACAGATAGCAAAAAGGGACATTATAGTAAAGTGCAACCATTTCTTGTTGCTCAACTTTAAAGTAATAGCTGTAAACATAAATTTTCACGAAGTCGCAATAATAAACTGTCCCACTATGCGTGCCTTTAGAACCAGTTCTGAGCTAGTTGTAAACTCTCTAATTCTAGACTGTCGCTTTTCGGGACTGCTTCTTATATTACCTATAGTGTACATATCTATCAACGAATGCTGAATTTGTCTCCTCATTTGACACATCTGCTTCATCTGAGTGCCGGCAGACTTGCTGCGCTTACGCGTTTACATATCTCGTTACGATTTTATAAGTAAACATACGAAAAATCATAAAAAATCATAAAAGATCTGCTACCCACGAAGCGATAAGCTGACAAATTATGACGGTTACATCAATCGTATGCATTTTTTATGATTTTTTATATTGAATGTCATTTTCGATTTTTATTTTTTTTTTTTTTTCTTATTTATCTCTACCATAAAAATTATGAGCTTTTCAACGATTTAATATGTTTCATCGTTGTAAAATTGTCGATTTTGATGTTTCAACGTTTTTTCCAAAACGATTGTAAACAGTTTCCTTTTTTGTCTTGTTTTGGTGAAATTTATTTATGAACTCTTTTTAATGTAAATTTATAAGCTCATAAAGCATATAAAAAGTTAAGAGTTTACAAACATTTTGCTCGTAAATATGTTTTCTAAAGTATTAAAAAACATCAATTTATTGGTATTTGCTTTACTGTTACTAATACACGAGGCCATAACTTAGGACATACGTACATATATACATGATTTGTTTTAATTGTTATCAAAAGAAAGTATTTTAAGGTTAAAAAAAAATGTAATGTGAACTTTTCTAAACATTACAGTGACATGGCGCTTATATTTTGCTCGGTCTATTCAGCATATGCAATCCCAGGCTCATTTCTTCCTATTGTAAACCCATAGAATTTGGCGTTTTTTGGACAGTTAGCAGATAATAGAATTAGTGTTGACAACTGTACAATGTACATCGACCGATTGATTCATCTTACCCTCTCCTAATCACAATACATCATCTAAGCTAAGCTCCTCCAAAAAGAGCAATGCGCCCTTGTCCTGGCCCCAAGGCATGCCAAGAAACCTTTCACATTTCCTGGCAATAGCACTCAGCTAGTATGTGGTCTGTAGACTCATCAACCGACATACCACAGAAGCGACATAAGCTCCTAGACAGTATAGGGTGCCTCGTCTGTTCATATGTGTTTTGAGGATACAGTGCCCTTTCAGAATTCCTGTCCGGTGTGTTCCTAATCGCTCTAAGGCGGTTTCTATTATACCCGCCAATTAATGCCTCTGCCTGACGCAGTCCAGTTTTCTGGCGCCAGTACTCTTCGCTCAGTTTTATTTTTTCTTCACTGAGCACGTTCCTGATAATATATTGACCTCGGCTCAGGGCCTATAGGTCTTGTGGACCTATTGCTATGAACGGCTTAGCAACTATAGGTCTTGTGGTTGCAGCATGTCTGGCGAGGCTGTTAGCCTGCTCGTTGTTCTCTACTCACCTGTGTCCTGGTACCCAAAATAACAGAGTAAAATTGCAAGTTGCCAGTTCGTTTAGTCTGTTTATGCATTCTAGCACTGTAGAAGATTTTATCTCATATTATGAGCTTGCTTTGAATGCCGCCTGACTATCACTAAAAAATCATTATATTCTCGCTTGAGTAACACGTTGCAGTATCATGCCTGCGCACTGACTTGTGGCATATAACTCAGTCTGAGTAATGCTCGGGTAGACCCCCGTAGGAGCCGTTATAGTTATTCTAGGGCCGAAGACTCCAGCTTCGATCCCATCACGGTGTTCCGAGCCGCCAGTATATGGGATTATTGGTAACTCTAAATTCTGAAGACATTATACGATTTCTTGTATCTTGGTTCTATTTTAAACCTTTCTCAAATTTTATGACCCTAATGATATCATCTCTGGGGAATTGAAAGTTCGACAGCTTCTCCGTCGTCATTTTCGCCATGTTTTGCGTTGATACAACTTTTCCTTTACCAAAGTCTTCCCTTGTCATATTCCACTGGGACAGTTACCAGACCTGATATGACTTTCCGAAATCCTGCTGAGTGCAATATTCCAATCTACGTATTTTATCGCCATGGTAATCCCTCTCACGTGCGAACTGATTTTCCCAATAATAACTCCAGTTTGGCTTGCTTTTTCCTTCCACGCTTTCACATTATTATTATTATTGCCAATCTATCGTCAGCCCAATCATTTCAGCACAAACTACTGGCTTAGCACAAACTTAATTACGCAAAAGCAACTTCGTTTAAATGCTAACAGGTGTACCTACATTGGCCTCTTTTAACAACTTCTATTCACAAATGGGCGTGCTTTAGTATATCTATGCAGCATCTATTATACCTCAACGTGAGGAAAGTGTGGCTCAAAGCTTCAGTAGCACTTTTGTGCTTAACAGCTTTTTATTTAGTTTTTATGGAGAGTAAGGCGTGACTGCTATGCGTGTATGCATGCTAAAGTGGAGTAAACGAGCCAATGAGGCAAGAAAAAATATTATAAAATATGAAGAGCATAAAAAATAGAATATTCAATGTTTAGCGCAATTAATTGCTTTGCGTTGTAGATTATTAACTACTGTTTTTCTTTTTTTTTTGTTTAGCAAATTTTTGTTATAAATTTTGATTAGCTTTTCATAATGCGCTAAACTTGCACACTTTGGTATGTATGTAGCACAATTTTGCTTTAACTACTTGAGCAAATGCTCATGGTGCCCCTCGAGATAATGACCTTGCCGACGCTTTTTGCTTCAGTTCAGTGCTAAACTTTGTTGCTCGCATGAAAGAAAAACTTTTACTCTTGTTATGAATATTATTGCTATGCCAAATGATTCCCCATCTTTTGCCGTCTATCTCTATCCCCGGCTGCTTACTCTGCCGTAATACCGCAATGTCCAGTCGAGGAAGGACGTTGCCCACTGCGTAACCATGCGTAATAAGCAACTAAGTACAAACTTTTTAACAATATCCTATGTTTCTTGCATTTTCTCTGCTTTGTACTCACTGGCTTTCAGCAAACATTTTTTCTATAACTGTTTTATTGTTAATAAACACACACAAGTTTTCTATGCCACTTCTGAATTTCGCCATCTTCGCATTTCTTTTTTTTTTTTTGTTCTACTCGTAGTAAAGCTCTGATATTCTTTTGCAAAAATTTCATGCTGCGCCTGCAAAAACTTCAACAACAATTCCATTGTTCTTTGCCATAGAAGAAAGGGAAAATAATACGACTTTCCGCCCACTACAGCACGTTCTTCACCTCCATCACTACCGCATTTCTCAATCACGCTGCTTTTTACAACCTTCATATTCTTTTATTCGGAAACTTTTATTTCCCTTCTGGTTGGCATTGTTTCGCTGCGGGTAGCCAACGCGTATTCATTTGCGCCGCAGACAATAAGTCGCCCAAGGAACGACAACAATAAAAAAAGGTAGGAAGCGCACATTTTCTAGTTTTTATTATCTTTGCAATGGCGGAGCTGCGTTGGTTGGCAGCGCCACGTGGCAACTCAGCGTTGCTTGGCGAACCGCGGCTGCTGCTGGTTGGCTCCTGCAAAGGCGTCCTTCGCGTTATTCGCTAACAGACTTTTAGCATATTTTCAGCTCGTCGTTCAATTTAATAGATTTAAATAATAATGACAATTGAAGAAAATTCACTTCTCAACAAACTTTTCCTCTTGGTTTAAAAAGTTTTGCGACTTTTGCGAAAGCGATGTCTGCATTTGGTGTGAAAATGATTTACTTGGGTTAAAGTTGATTTGCATATATCTTTGGCTGCTTTACGGCTGTCAATTCGCAACCATAAATAGTAAATTGCAATTGCTTTTGGAGACTTTGAATACAGGTTTCAGCTACTTATTTTAGTTCTATTGTTGTTTGGAAGATAGAATCTTAACTTGCAGGCACACCATTTATTCTAATTTGCACCTGCGGCTTTGGTTCGCGTTTTGGAGGGCTAACTTACTTTGAAATTTCCACCACCAAGCATAATTACTATACATATATGATGGACCAGGCTGACAAGGTATCCAAATACACGCAGGGCTGTAGAGTGTCCAAAATTTTATGTGTAAATCGTAAGATACGAAACTAATAGCATTGACAGACGGCAGCGATAATCCGGAATATCTAGCTAATTCGGACTTAACTTGAGAATTAACTGGAGGTAATCCGGAATATCTCTTGAGTTAGTCCTCAAAATTTTAGCGGATTAGAGCATTTTGTAATGACATCCCTGGTGAAAAATGTGTATTGTGAATGAAAGGGAAGAAAAGAAGAACCCAAGGCAGATCTAGGAAGGTAGGCGCATAAGTGAATTCAGAAATTTTGAATGTAATTTGTTAGTGTAATTGGTAGAGTGTAATGTCAAAATGATATTTCGCCTTGGTTGAAATCTGGACTCGTTTGGGACTCGCCCATTCCTATTGACCATGATGTGATTTCATTTTGATTTTGACATTACCCTACCTTTGGAAATAAAACAAGAAGTTTTTGAATTCGCCGCTGCGCCTACCTTCCTTCAGCTGTTTTTTTAATCCGCAATACTTTCCATCTGTCAGGGTAAAATTTTAATCGAATTAAGTGTTGCGGTAATCGGGATTATCGCTACCGTCTGTCAATGCTATTACAAAACGGTTGCCTTCCCTGAAAACGGAAGAATGCATACTTATAAGCGGGGTTTTTTTTGCATCACATGCATTCAAAATGGGAGTATATGTGCTTAGTCTATTGAGGAATACTACTTATATAAGATTATTAAAGCATTTTACAGCTCCGAGTGTAAAGGATGACACCTTACCTTTCAATTTATGAAAAACTCCATTAATAAGCTTACTGTATCCTAAATGAGAGATGATTGAAGACATTCACGATACACAAATAGAACTTTTTCACAGATTTTTTAAGCATTTTAAACACGTTGCTAATTTTTAAAACTGAATATTGCTAAAGACTCTTGTTCCAAAAGCTTTTTGCAGCCAAGGCAGCTATTTTGAAATGGAATATTTTATTCTTATGGCGTTTAACCCTTTAATTAGAATAGATACACACCTTAAAAGTCCTTGTTTATACCAAAATACATGTATATTTGTAGATTGTCCCTATTTTTATTTTTATTTTTTTTTTTTTTTATTTTTTTTGTGTGATACAACTGCTCTTCTCTTGGGAACGTCGCCGCATGCACAATCGGGCAATTAACTAAAATAAATATGTGCTGAAAAGGCACTTAATTGGACCTAATGTCTATATACATACATATTTTTATACTCAGCTGTACTAGTACACAGAGTATTATAGTTTTAATCACATAACGGTGGATTGTAACAGAATGAAATAATCGAGATAGATATAGACTTATATATATCAAAATGATCAGGGTGAAAAGAGAAATCGATTGAGCCATGTCCGTCCGTCCGTCCGTCCGTCCGTCCGTCCGTCCGTCCGTCCGTCTGTCCGTCCGTCCGTCCGTCCGTCCGTCTGTAAACACTCTAACTCGCGCAAAAATTGAGATATTTTGATGAAATTTGGAACGCAAGTTGGTATCGAGACTGGGACGGTTGGTATTGAAAATGGGCGAAATCGGACCATGACCACGCCCACTTTTCCTATATAGAAAAAATCGGAAATTTGGTATCTCAGCCACTAATATAGCTAGAGTTTTAAAATTTTACCCACGTATTGAGCTCGGGCCCTTATGAAGAAATTTGATGAAGTTTTGGAAAATGGGCGGTGCCACGCCCACTTATTAAGGGTCAAACATTGAAAGTTTTATATGTCATAACTCAGAAACCGTTGAAGATATATCGATGAAATTTGGTACGCGTAATTTGCTTACATAGACAAATGTTTTGACGAAAAATTATCAAAATCGGTTTACGGCCACGCCCACTTTTATATATGTGTATTATAAAGTGACCTAATAAAACCATTTTAAGCGATATCTCTGTCAAATATAAAGATCTATCATTGAAATTTTGTCGCATGAGTCCAACTATGGACATAAAACAAAAAACACAAAAATTTTGGAATATGGGCGGTGCCACGCCCACTTATTAAGGGGCAGACATTGAAAGTTTTATGAGTCATAACTCAGAAACCGTTGAAGATATATCGATGAAATTCGGTACGCGTAATATAATTACTTAGTCAAATGTTTTGGCGAAAAATTATCAAAATCGGTTGACGGCCACGCCCACTTTTATATATAGGAAATATAAGGGGGCCTAATAAAAACATTTTAAGCGATATCTCTGTCAAATATAAAGATCAATCACTGAGATTTTGTGGCAGGAGTCCAACTATGGACATAAAACAAAAACTACAAAAATTTTGGAAAATGGGCGGTGCCACGCCCACTTATTAAGGAGCGAATATTGAAAGTTTAATAAGCCATAACTCAGAAACCGTTAAAGATATATCGATGAAATCTGGTACGCGTGATATATTTACTTAGCCAAATGTGTGGACGAAAAATTACCAAAATCGGTTGACGACCGCGCCCACTTTTATATATGTGTATTATAAAGTGACCTAATAAAACCATTTTAAGCGATATCTATGTGAAATATAAAGATAATTCATTGAAATTTTGTGACATGAGTTTTACAATAGACCGGAAACAAAAAATAAAAAAGTTTGGAAAATGGGCGTGGCACCGCCTCTTTTTAGACAAAGGGATATATGAGATTTCTTAGCCTTTAACTCGACAAATAATTGAGATATTATGACGAAACTTGGTTTATACACTTTTATAACATGTGTTAATAGACACGCAAAAATGTATTGAAATCGGTTTATGACCACGCCTACTTTTTAACAAAGATATTTCTGGAACACCCTTTTGGAATTTGTAACGTGAAGTCTTTGTAACTAAAAGTCATAGAGGAATGAAATTTTGCACAAAGAATAATATTCATATGCTTAGTTGATCGACTGATAAAAATGTTGAAAATGGGCGTGGCTACGCCCACTTTATGCAGCACTCGCTTTATATAAAATACACCGTGTTTCCATCAAACGCAAACAAACAATGAAAGCATACAGCTGAGTATCTAATGTTCGATTCCACTCGAACTTAGGCTTCCTTACTTGTTTGAATATAGTATTGTTGAATATGAAATTACTTTAAAAATTTATATTATGTAACACTTAAAAAAATTAAACACGCAAAAAGTCGACCACTAATTGCAAATTAATAAACAATATGCCGCCAAATGGTTTCTGCATTACACCGCCAACTACTGCCAAACTGAAAACCAGCAAACTTCTAGCTACACATCGTTCTCCTAAAGCTCAATGAGGTTTCTGCCTTGCCGGATTGCGTATCGGATGAAGCTGTTCTTTTGCAAACTTGAAGCAAAACGTCACGTTGTGCTTTAGGAACATTTATATTTTTTGCCTAAATTCTCTGAACGTGTTTTATGTATGTGATCATTTTTCATAAAAACATTTCTAATTTGAATAGGTATCTTCCTGCTTTCGCTTATTTTGTCCGCTTTTGTTCATTTGCGCGATTTTTATCGCACCTTTGGACAATACCATGTAGGTATGTATGTATATATTAAAAGATCAAAGCGGTTTATTGCTTTTCATAAACTCACGCAAAATTCACATGTCTTTACCTTAGTTTGTTTACACATTCCTACATAATTATGTATGTAATTATATGTAGAAATATTCACATATCTATTTGTACATGGGAGTATGTATTCGTTTATGTGCAATCATATCATTACATAGAAATGTCACTACAGATTTTCATTAAAATTTATGCTTTTCTATTTGCATATCAACATTGACAGAAACAGCCATAGGCACAGTGGGTTTGATCTGCTCAACACTGAAGATTAGGCTTTTTAAAAGTCTATATTGTTAGCAAAAATCTTTAAAATTTTAGTATTTCATATCAAGTAGTAGGTACTGCCTATCAATCTCCGAACCACTCTCCATCTCCCGTTCACTCTATCTCTTTCACCACCTATACCACTCTCTCTATCTCTCCTCCTCTTCCGTTCCCTATCAACAACATGCCGTGGCCATCCGCGTCCACATAACATTTGAACCGGCTCAGGTATCTCGGTAAACGATTGAAGTATCCTGATCGGCTCCTTTAATTTGACATCAGTTTGCTCAAAAATATTTCGGGGTCATCTGTGCTGGGATTCTGAAACCGATAATCGCAAAATCTACCGACACAAAAATTTACATCGATACCTCTGCGATGATTATCGGAAACAACTGTTAGAATATACTACAGAAATCAATCGATATCGTTCCGAAAATTGTCGCAAATTGGTAACAGAATAGGCCCACTGGGTCTATATGTAAATTGTGGCCTATATCTCGGGAATAGGTTGAGATACCTGAATTAAATATGATCTAAATTCTTAGCGAGTTCATATTTTGTAACCAAGTCCTTCATTATATAACAAACATACATACGTGCCAAAAAAGAACAGAATCGGATCATAAATATGGATTTTGCAAATACAGCAACTCCAGCGCCATCTAGCGAGAAAATTTTGCCCAAGTCGAGAGGACTAAGTATTTCAAAGTCTGTATAAACTTTTAAAATTTGGCAAAAAATCCGTTTCTTCTTTCTTTCCCCTTCCCGTGTAAGGACCCGTGTAGGGCATTACATCGAAGAAAGCTCTAATTTCCACTTTTCATTTGATACCAATATTGCCAAAAATATTCCGGGTCCACATTTTGACCCATATATGCAGACACGGCCTAGGCATTGCAATCGAAAGAGCTCTATGTGTAAGCTCTACTCAACACCTTTTATTTGATACCAATATCGCTCAGAAACCCCACAGTGCCTTAATAACCCATGATTCAGTTGTAAGTCCTTTTGCATTGCTTACTTTGCTGCTTTTAATAAAATGCTCAAGCTCTATTTGTCTTATCGCAGATCTTCATATGTACTTTTGAACAAAAATACACGAACACACAAACGCACACTCAAGTCCTCGCACATTTACGCCAACATGTTAAACAAATATTTTTTTTTGTACTTCTACTCGTATTTATCTGTTTTGTTTTTGTTTTAGGAGCTTGCAAATAGGCTTTGCAGCATCCCACACCATGGGGAAGCGCAATAGGAAGCGACAGTCCTGACTGTTAAACGCTCAGCCTGTGGAAGCTGCGAATTTTTGTTAGTGTCTGGTCGAAAGCGGGTTTCCTCTGGCGTAATTATACCATGTCTCCGCATAACGTGTTTCGCTCTTTTTTTCTGCATTTTCTCTCTCAATCTTGTTTCGACACGGAAACCAGTGCCGAAACTCGCCAATTCCCATACAAATTTCTGAGAGCGAGTGAAGATTGAAACACTGTTTCATTCTGAATCATCTTGCCAACCTCGATGATATCGATGTCTTCTCTAATTTTGTATCGAAAATCTATCGAAATCTCACACAGACCAAAACAAAAACCCAAAAATAAGCAAACATACAAACATTTAAGAAGAACAAGAAAGAGAAATGTCAAACTGAATCACGATTAGCCACGTGGAGACGGGTTATTGAGCGAGATGTTTTGCTACATGTTTCTCTGGTGAATCAAGTTATGTGGAGACAGGCTTTTAATCTGTTCGGTAAATGTTTGGGTGCAAACTAGACTCACATGATTTACATATCTCTACAACTACATATTAGAAACATACATTATGAACGTAGAATAGAAGAGAGCACCATACGGTCGACAGTGATGCCGTTTTGATACAATGGTATCAAATGTGATACTTTTTTCACTACCCATGGCAGGCATGAGCAAAGAACGTTATGTTTTATATTAACCATTATTTTAATAGCCTTTATGATTTTCTTGAATTAAATTGAATTCGAAAAATCTAAAATGATACTATTCATTATCTTTATATTTTTATATTGGTAAATGTAATAAAAAAAACGATGTCACGTTAAAAACACGAAAGCAGCTTATTTTATTTCACTAATTTTAATTTTTATTCAAAAATTTTCTGTTATACGAAAAAAAAAAATTGCCGTATCAATTTGTTATACGGGTTAAAAGCCGGAAAACAGCTTTTTTGATTAATTTAAGTTTTTTTTTTTCAAAAAAATTTTGGGTGATACCAAATTTTTTGAGGTTGCGGCAACACTGACGGTCGATGGATTCTGTTTGTTAAGTTAACTAAGAGATTCGATTCTCGAGTTCTTTTTATATTCTTCTGTGCCTATTCTTGGAGCTTTTCTATGCTTGAAGCTTTTCTATCATTGCAGCTTTACTGTGCTTGAAGCTTCTGAGATACCCGTTTCAGAGAATGCTGTTCTAGAAAATCCTTGCATTTTATTTGTAAGCAAAGCAAACAAAGAAGAAATCAAGTTTCGGTTCCGGCAATCGAATATAATTTCGTTGCAGCACTAACACATTCATTCACAAAATTCTTTGTACATTTTCACTTGTTCTCGCCACACACATCATAATCCCACACATTAAAATCGGCGAAAGCAATACAATTTCGTGTTGATAAAAGAAAGAAAGAAGTTCTGCAAAGACTGTTTTTTTTTTTACATTCTCAGACAATCCTTTGATGAGCACGAAGAGCGTCTGTAGAATTTGTATATATACGTGTATGTAGGTGGAAGAAAGGATGTGTGAAAGCGAGTGACAAGTGACAAGAGAGGACGGTGGAAATGAATATTGCATTGGAAATTCTTCATTTGGTATTTGAGTTGCATCCCCATTTATGTATTCATATTTGCACAGAAATGAACGTCCTTACTACATGCATATGTTCACAATATCTGCGCTGATAAAGAGATAAGGAAAAGATTTTACTTCTGTACATTTACATGAATGTATGTATGCAGGTATTTTGTAATGAGCGCGACAGCTCGCAAATGAAGCAAATCAAACAAAGGAATGTGTGAGCTTTAATTATGTCATATACTGTATGTGTGAGTCTTGCGTTGAAATTATGATTTAACAAGCGAAAAAAGAAAAAAACGTTTATGAATCGTGTAGTTTATTTATTATAGAACAATTTTAATTTATCATATACACAGATATGTATGTATGAAAGTTGTTGTGTATAAAGGGGCATTTCCAGATCATGGTGCGGGTAGAATATATTTAACTATAAACGGCGCTTTTATGAAAGCAGCCAAAACACATTTAATTATAGCTTATATAGCCAGCTGGGCTTATAACAGCATCAGGGACTTCAGAACGCTCTGAGTTTCGCAAGTTTGTGGAGATAGCGTTTTCTAGTTTGGATTAGGATTAGACAGTACTTAGAAAAAGTGCGCCATGCCCTCAACGTGCTTCTGGCCGCAGTCGTTTGCTTCCCTTTGTCCATACTAGCATTTTGTTTAGCTTGGAGACATCCTCATAGTTAAATAGAGGCCAGTCGAGAACAATGTTGTATACAGTAAACGCAAATACATACTTAGGTTTATTTTTCATTTTTGCCTTATCATATTAAAATCAAATCATCGAGATGGACGACCGACCAACTTGTGACAAGCATTTTGCATTTAAATTAAAAGAAAAAACCCTCAATGCCCAATGCGAGTTGTTGCTAGAAAATGTTTGTGTTGTTGATAAATATTTCATTAAGCATAAAATGCTTTTTTTTTGTTTTTATCTTTTATGTTACCTGTACTAAAGTACATATACATACATTGTTGTACATGTGTATGTATGTTTTACTTAATTGCGAATACTTTTTTATTTGTCATTCAAAACATGATTTCATGCTACTTCTTTCTTTTTTTCTTTCAGAGTTTTGAAGCAAATACGTCCCCACGAATGGTATTATTTGCATAAAATAAATGAGTACAACGACGACGTGTTTGCCACTAAAATCGGATCACAGCTGTGCAAATTAGTTAAATATCATGTGATTTGCTGAAAGATTTTGATTAAGAAACTAAGTAAAACTAGTAAAAAAGAAAGAAAAAGAAAACATGTTGCAACGCACAAAATCATCAAGAAATCGAAAAACAACAACAACAACAAGCGGCAGGTAAGAATGAATGAAAAAACTCAATCTGGAATATAGCTTAAGATAAGAGTTAGATATAAGAAATAGTATTAGTTTATATATTTATGCATATGCTTGGTTTATTGAAGTAACCTTGAGCTAAATTAACTATAAGTAATTGCACAAAGCTCTAAGCATTCAGCTACAGCTGGAATTATGATATGAGAAAGACCTTTCTTTAGGACTAGTACCTGGATGACCGAGCTTATCTCGGGCTGCCATTTTTTCGCAGGTCCTCGCAAGCGAAATAAAAAGTGGAAAAATTAAACCCCTTGTAGGTATACTAAATTTCATGAAAATTGCTGAAGCCTTTTGTGCGATCCAGAACTAAAGTAAATCCGACTGGCTTGGCCGTGATACCTCTACCTCTTCATGTCCTTCGCCCTCTACTTTTCTTTTCCCTTCCTCTTTATCTTTCATCTCCGTTTCCTTTTCTTTTCCTTTCCTTTCCAAATCGATCTCCCTAACCCCTCCTTTTCTATCACCCTCCTATTCGCTCTCCCTTCCCCTCTCCCAATCTCTCTCTCACCCCTTCCCTCTCCCGTTCTATATTGGTTTCCTTCTCTTCTCCCTTTCCCATTTCCATTACATTTCGACTTTTCATGTTCCCTTTACTTAGGAAACCAGGATGAGCATTACATCGAAGAGATCTCTATATTGAAGCCATGATTCCCAATTTTCGGAGTCATCTAGGTTCAAGTCCCCACTAAGACCTTTAATTTGATACCAATATCGCTCAAAAATATTCGAGGGTCAACCGGGTCCACGTCTTGACCCATATCCGGGGACCCGGCCTAGGCATTACAATTAAAATAGTTCTATTTCAAAGTCCTCATCAAGACCTTTGATTCGATACCAAGGGCGCTCAAGAACATTCGAGGTTCAACCGGGCCTACGTTTTGACCCATATCTCGGGACCCGGCCTAGGCATTACAATTAAAAGAGTTCTATGTTGAAGTCCTCATCAACACCTTTCACCTCATACCCATATCGCTCAGAGACATTCGAGGTTCATCCGGGTCCACGTTTTAATCCATATCTCGGGACCCGGCCTAGGCATCACAATTAAAAGAGTTGTATGTTGAAGTCCTGATCAATACCTTTCACTCGATACCCATATTGCTCAGAGACATTCGAGGTTCATCCGGGTCCACGTTTTAACCCATATCACGGGACCCGGCCTAGGTACTACAATTAAAAGAGTTCTATGTTGAAGTCCTCATCAGGACCTTTCATTTGATACCCATACCACTCAGAGGCATTCGAGGGTCATCCGGGTCCACGTGTTGACCCATATTTCGGGACCCGGCCTAGGCATCACAATTAAAAGAGTTCTATGTTGAAGTCCTCATCAAGACCTTTCATTTGATAGCCATATCGCTCAGAGAAATTCGAGGCTCATCCGGGTCCACGTTTTGATCCATATCTCGGGACCCGGCCTAGGCATTACAATTAAAAGAGTTCTATGTTGAAGTCCTCATCAACACCTTTCATCTGATACCCATATCGCTCAGTGAAATTCGAGGTCATCCGGGTCCACGTTTTGACCCATATCTCGGGACCTAGCCTAGGCACCACAATTAAAAGAGGTCTATGTTGAAGTCCTCATCAAGACCTTTCATTTGATAGCCATATCGCTCAGAGACATTCGAGGCTCATCCGGGTCCACGTTTTGATCCATATCTCGGGACCCGGCCTAGGCATTACAATTAAAAGAGTTCTATGTTGAAGTCCTCATCAACACCTTTCACCTGATACCCATATCGCTCAGAGACATTCGAGGTTCATCCGGGTACACGTTTTAACCCATATCTCGGGACCCGGCCTAGGCACCACAATTAAAAGAGTTCTATGTTGAAGTCCTCATCACGACTTTTCAATTGATACCCATTTCGCTCAGAGACATACGACGGTCATCCGGGTCCACGTTTTAACCCATATCTCGGGACCCGGCCTAAGCATCACAATTAAAAGAGTTCTATGTTGAAGTCCTCATCAAGACCTTTCATTTGATACCCATACCGCTCAGAGGCATTCGAGGGTCATCCGGGTCCACTTGTTGACCCATATCTCGGGACCCGGCCTAGGCATCAAAATTAAAAGAGTTCTATGTTGAAGTCCTCATCAATACCTTTCACTTGATACCCATACCGCTCAGAGGCATTCGAGGGTCATCCGGGTCCACGTGTTGACCCATATCTCGGGACCCGGCCTAGGCATCACAATTAAAAGAGTTCTATGTTGAAGTCCTCATCAATACCTTTCACTTGATACCCATATCGTTCAGAGAAATTCGAGAGTCATCCGGGTCCACGTTTTGACCCATATCTCGGGACCCGGCCTAGGTACCACAACTAAAAGAGTTCTATGTTGAAGTCATCATCAAGACCTTTCATTTGATACCCATATCGCTCAGAGACATTCGAGGCTCATCCGGGTCCACGTTTTGACCCATATCTCGGGACCCGGGATAAAACTTAGGAAAAAAATTAAATTTTTCGGGAGAACACCTCCGAAGCTCCCTGCATACCAAATTTCATGAAAATCGTTGGAGCCGTTTTCGCGATCCTGATTATATATATACATATATATATACAAGAATTGCTCGTTTAAAGGTATTAGATATATAGATATAGCACGACCGTTTCAGCAATGAAACCAAGAATCACTCAAATCAAGTATATTTCACGTTCAAGTGTTTCACCTTTTGATCCAGAGTACAGCTACGAAAAAGCTGTGAATTTTAACTTTTACTCGTAATATTAGCTTTTTTTAATATCTTTGTAATTGTTCTTTTTGTTGTCATATAATTAAAAGGAGCACTTGCTTCCTAAATCAACATACGGGTATAACTCCTAAGTTTCAAATCATCGCATTCGGAGTGGATATTCTTCCAAACAGTTTGAAACTTGTGTGATACACTCAACAGTTTTAAAGTCATGTAATACTCTCCTACAGTTTGTAAAGCACTGGAATGTTTGAAAGCCAAGGTACACATTTGTTTGTGCATTGACTAAGCTTTCCGAATTCTCGTCGTGCCATCTGCCGTCAAATTTGAAAGGTTTTTGTATTGGATGTTTTTTTTGTATGTAAATAAGCTAAATAAATTTCTATAAAGAAGATTTATTTATAAAGCTTAATACATATACATTAGGGTGGTCCAAAATTGTGTGAAGAAAATAAAGTTCTCCTGAAATCCGCGGAACAACTGGCATTTCATGCGGCTGTATTGTCGAAATTTATACCGAAAAATTTTCCTTAATATATTAAAACTTAGAGACCGCGCAAATGCATCCAAATTTCCCTTTCCTTTTACATCGGTGATGATACATGCATACATAATTTTTTGAAAAGTCCTTAATGAACAGAAAATACGTTTTTTTATCATTAAAAAAGGGACAGATATTGTTTTGGGAATAATAGCATAAAAATAGCCGCAATGATTTTTTGGGTTTTAATATTTTTTGGACCACATTAATGTACTGTATACATATGTATGTACAAACCTTTCTTCACTATTTCTAATTCAAACACACATTTCTTCTCTCTGTTTCTAATTTCAGGTGTAGCGATGGCGATTCATCAACGAATGAGACACCGATTTTTGTAAGTACACATACATATATGTATGTATCATCTGCCGTCTATCTGAATGCACCATAAGTTTTTAGCTACCTACATACATATCTCCTCAAAGTCGAGCTCCTTACATTGGGTCGCCGCTCTCGTGGCACACTTTAGTACTCAAGGCTAACAGTGCGCAGACCTTAATTCGAAGGCTTAAGCGCTCATACCAGTATTCATGCAATTAAGTGGCTAAATGGAAATGAAAGTGTTTGTGCTTAAACAAATTTAGTACTTAATATTCTGTACTAAAAATTTGGTACTAAAACCTAAGTACTAAAAACTTTGCTTCGTTTTAAATATTCAAAACCACATTTTAGAAATTTTAGTATGTACTAATATTGTCTACATACATATGTACTAAAAATTTAGTACTAAAAACTTGGCTTCGTTTTAAATATTCAAAAACATATTTTGAAAAAGTTAAGTACTAAATATTATGTAATGAAATTTTTTAGTAGTAAAATTTAGTGCCAATTTTTAGTACTTTTCTACTACACCTTTCTACAACACAATTTTTCTCCGCTCGTGTGGCAGCATCACATTTTCTACACATTTTTCATCCATCCTCAAGTGAATATTTCCGCCCTTTTAAACTGTATCAATGCCATATAGATTTTTTTTTTGTTTTTCTTATAATTTTTTGGTACATTTTTATGGTCGCGGCTTTTGGTCGCATTTCTCATGCTAATAAACAACAACAACAACACATGCATGCATTTGGAAGCTTCAATTATTTTTGGAATGGTCTCTTATTTCCATTGGCTGCGCTATTTTGATAGTAAATTTTACGATGTCACTGTGGCATGTGGCATGGGGCACTCAAAGCAAAGTCACATGTTGCACTTGTAAAGAAAATTCTAAATTCGACCCACAAACTTCGCTTCACTTCCTGCTGCCTAAATACCGATGTGGGCACATGTCCATGTCAAATGCGGGCAAAGTGTAAGTGCAGTCGGCGTATCGATTTGCATGTGTGCAGCTGTGGGCGCAGGAGGGGCGTATTTTATGCTTACACGTTTTTGGGCTCATGTTGCAGACACGCATTTTTAAAGTTTCTATTTTATTGAAATGCTTTGTATACACTTTTGCGCTTTAGTAACACACTAAGCGTGATGTTTCCCCTTTTCTATACATAGCAAAGGTTACAAGCTGATTTCTGTAAAAAAAATGAACTCAACACTGGGTATATAATTTTCGTTTACGTTCGTGCATAGCATCTTTTTCATTGACAACTTGTCTCCACTTCACTTTCATGTTGTTGCATCAAGTTTGGTGATTTTAATGATTTAATTTTGTCTGTTGCCGTCGATTATTTTCGTGTGTTCGCATTTTAATTGATGATACGTGCTGCCATAAAATTAAATTTAAAACAACGGCTGCGGATACACGCACTTGGAAACATATTTTTATTATTTTTTATATACGGTGTTTAAGATTTTTTTTTTTTTTTTTCGAAAAGACTAAGACGAAGACGTCGCTTGAGGCGTGTAAACATCGAATTTAATTTGATTGACGTAATAAATTTTAATACAAATTTCACGCATGGCTGGGTTGCATGCATCTGTGTGTATATTTGTGTGGGTATATGATTTTCCAATTTGTAAGTAAAAATTTCTTAGCGAAGATGTTTTAGAATGAATTGAAAGACATAAAATGACAAAGAGCACGAAACATGGAGATCAGTGGGGTTACAGCTGGCGTAGAGGAATCTTTTTTGATATTCAAAGCAGATAACGTGCTTTAGCTGGGCCCAATTAGCGTACAGGGCGCCATTTTGATGCACGTACTCAGGGACCAAATAAACGATTTTGCTTCCCTCCACATAAACCTTCTGAGATCGGTTATTGTTACGCTTCATCATCCTTTTCAAACCATTTGGTTCCTTCGATGAACCTGTCAAGGACGGATAAGTGCTTTAGCAAGAGTTTTGTGTCCGATATGAGACACTGCCGGACATTTTCGCAGGAAGTGTGTGATGGATTCCTCGACGTCGTCTTGGTTGCAGCTTCTGCATCTATTGTTGAATGGGATTTCCATCCATTCGGCTTGTTTTCTTTTCTTGCTCTACTAAGGAGTTCTCTAGTTCTTGTTGTGTTTTCATCTGGCCAGGTCTGCTGCGTGATCTTGCATAGATGTCCATGCTGTAGATGTCCACCGAAGTGCGACTAGTTCCTTATGTTTGTTATGGATGTCTGTATTAATAGCTAATAGGCGGCAGCGTAGCTTAGCTGCTCTGGATAGGTCCTTAGACACATCGGCTTTAGCCAGTTCGTCGGTCATCTCGTTGCCCTCAATATTCCTCTGACCTGGAGCCCAGATGAGCTAGATGGTCACGCCTTCCGCTGCTATGGCTTCAACAGCTTTTTGGCAGCTTCTAACGGTCTTGGATGTGGTTATGGGAGAATTGAGCGGCATAAGCGCCGCTTGACTGTCTGAGTATATGTATATGTAACTCACGTGCCCTAAATCATACTTTCCAGCAAGAACTCGCGGGCCCGCTCAATGCCTTGCAACTCCGCTTGGAATACGCTGGCTGAGTCTGGCAGACGGAAAGAGAGTGAGATGTTTGGTTGCTCATCGGTAATCCCCCCAACACTCAACTGAGTCCTTTTTCGACCCGTCTGTGTAGATCCAGATTGTTTCCTGCTTTTGAGGAGAACCTCACCTTAAATTTAATGCTAAAGTCCAGGTAGACTGATGTCGTCTGTATACTGGAAAGCATGTTTAGGATATTACCGGGACCACATTGCCTCTCAGTACAGCAGCCCGAGTCACGGAGTCCTATTGCCGACCTCGTTACAGTTTCGCGAATGTGAAGTTCAGTTGGTAATTTATGCAGGATTATATTCAGTGCGTCAGTTGGACCTGACTTCAATGCTTCTGTCACCAAAGCACATGCTGTCCGTTGTAAGCTGTTTACTTTTTTGACGTTGTACTGCTTGTCTAGGACTGGCGACCATACCACCGCAACGTATGTTAGTACATACCCGTTGGCCGTATAACGGCTGTGTATAGCCACATGACAAGTTTAGGCGTAAAACCCCAGTTTCTGCTGAAAGTTGGGTAGTAGTTGTAGCAGGTCTGGGCCGGAACGGACCAGATCTTAGCTTTCTTCCAAAATATATGCTTGAATTAGGAACTACTCTGCCAAAGGGGAGCGGTTTAGCCTCTGAAGTTGAATCGATTATCCTGCAAAGCTATAAAGCCATTTTTTATTTACTTTCTAACTATTTTGTTTACCTTTTCAGGCTTCAGTGCATCGGCCGCCACGACACAACAACACAAACTCGGCGGCGGCGGCTAGACGCGACGCTTCATTTAAGAGCCATACTTTGGCGACTGGCGGAGGAGGTCATCATCAGCAACAACGGCCAAGCTACCAACAGTATCAGCAACAACGTAAATTACAGCAGCAACAGTTGCTACAACAAAGACAGCAACAGCAACAACAACTCAAACAACAGCAACAACAATACGAACAGGCGAACAGTCAAGAAACTTCGAATGTTGTACAAAAGCAAATCAAATCGAATCGAAATTGGATTGAACAACAACAGCAGCAGCAGCAACAACAACAACACACACAACGCCAACAATCACAGCAATTGCAACAACAACAACAAACTCAGCAACAAACAAATGCCATCGACTGTGCAACGTACCAAACGAACCAATCAATTGCGGTGGCAATGCCGCAATCGCAAAGTGATTTGTCGCCAAGCAAAACTAGTCGTATACCATTGCAGCAGCAGCAGCAGGAGCACAAGCAACAACAACAACAACAAACAACGAATTTTAATCAAATATCGAATACCGCCACAAATCCATTGAACGACATTTACGAGCGCCATTTGTTAAGTCACACGACGTTCCCGGCTGGCGCTGGCGGGCAGCAGGGGGTGCAGCAACAACAAGAGATACCACTGCAGAAACAACAACTACAATCTCAGCAACAACAACCACAGCTATCACAGAAACAGCTACAAAAAGTACGTCTCCATTCGCAGCAGCAACGTTTTTTGGCCGCACGTCAGACGGGCCAAGAGGTGTTGGTGGATTTCGATATTAACGCAGCGCAGCAGCAGCAACAACAACAACAAGCACAACAATATCACACAAAACAACCGCAACAACAACTACAACAAATAACCAATCAGCAACAATCGCCGCGCCACTTTGTATCCACAGCAAATCAAGCGCAACATCAACTGCAACACAATACAGCGCAAGATGTTGCCGCGCACGCCACTTCAGCAACATTTGTGCCTATACACAGCTTGAATAAGCAGCATGTTGCGCATAAGCCGGTAAATTTTCTAAAATTGCCGCCACCACCACCGATGCCGCCAGCAACAACACCAACACCAGCACAGTCAGCTGCTGCTCCAGCGCAGACGGCAGAGAAGCCTGCAGCGCAGAAGGGCACGGAAGAATTTAGCAGCTACAAATCATATCAGCAACATTTTCAATTCTCCGATGGCTATGTTGAGCCAGTGGATAGTCGGCAACATTTCTTGCTGCAAAGCGATATTGGCTATCCACCACCGCCGCCAGCGCCACTCAATCACGTTTACGAGACAATCAAGGAACTTCCGCCGATACCACCAGCGCCCAAGAGGGCTGGCGACGTGGGCAGAGAGGAATTTACAGCGCCGCCACCTTTGCCGCCATTGAGGCAATTTAGAGGACGCATGGTTGTTGGAAATAATGTTGCTAACGGTGGTGGTGGTGCTGCTGCTGCAAGAACAACAAAGCTGCTTGCGAATAATAAGTGCTCTACAACAGCAACAACAACAACAGCCGCTAGAATTGATGTTGCAGCAGGCGCGCTGGGCAAGCTAAATAATAAATTATTGCACATGCAACCACCAGCTTATGTGGAACCACCAACTGCTGGTGCAAAGCAAGCCATGCAACAGCAGCAACAACAACAACAACAACACCAGCAACACCAACACCAGCAACAACAACAAAAGCCTCATCAATATAATCCGCAGCAGCGCACCAAAGCCGATGGCGAACAGCGTCCTTATCTTTACCAGAAATTGCGCGAACAACAACAACAGGAGCTGCAAAAGCAACAACAACAACAATCGATGAAGGAACGTCAGCTTTTGGACCAGCAATTGCCACGTTCGCAGCAGCGCAACAGCAGCACAGTGCAGCGCGAACATCCCTTGGGCGCCAATGCGGAGCACAATAATGCACAACAACAACAACAGCAAGCGAAAATGGCCGCAAAGCCCACGGAAATTATGATTACACCACAAACTGCGTTGGCTGCAGCATTAACTATCACAAAAGCAACCGTGCACAGCACACACAACACAACAACGATGCTGGGCAATTGCACCAACAACGCCGGCACGCCCATCGCCATCGCCAACGCCAACGCCAGCCCGAGCACCAGCACCAGCACCAACATCAACGCAACTGGCGCTGCAGCCACATCGATTGATATATCCGATAGCTCCGTGGAATTGTTGTTGCAGCAAGCCGGTTTACTGCATTCGCATGCGAGCTCATTAAGAGCAAAAGCGCAAAAGCAACAACAACAACAATCGCAACAGCAATTACAACATGGCGGCAACAACAAAGATGCGCATGCCACAAATAATACCAAGAGCAATAACAATAACAGTAATAACACAGAGAACAACATCAACGCGCTCATACCAACGAATTACCAGCAACACCCTACCGCCCGTCCCACAGCTTTGCCCATCGTTATCGAAGAGGATGCCGGCGAATTTCAGGATGTGCTCGTGCTCGAGGAGGATGGCACAGCCAAGCTGCCGTATCGTCATGGCAAAATTGAGGTGCGTTTGGAGACGGCGCAGGCGATGGTGGCCGCCGCTTATTATGCCAGGTAAGTGAAGGCTTGTTTTGCCATTTTTGATTAGATTTGCGCTGCAGGTGCGCGATGTAAGTACAGTGTGGCAATTCGATGATGAAACTAAACCTAGAATTCAGGCAAGGCAGCAGTTAAGCTTCCTAATTACTTAAATATGAATAAAAGAGTATGAGATGGGTTTTGTCCAAGGCTGAGGTAGCACTCAGTCTGTCCAAGTTGGAGTAGAGGTTCCACAAACCCCCACTGAATAAAAAAAAACTATATTAACTCCAAAGTGATACAAATCCAAGGTTAACTCCACATAATAAAATGCCACAAAATTATCATTAACTATTCAGAAAGAAAAGTTAATTCAAAAGCTTTTGCAATTTCACTGTGACTTCATTCATACACGAAACAGCACACGGTGCATTGCGGCAAACGCCTTCTATTTCAATACAATCTGGACAAGCTCTTGTATGGGCGAATATGGCAAATTGCTATAGAAGCAGTGCAATTGTGTGTATGAAGATTGTGCTGGTATGTATGCATGTATCCTAGTGCGCGTGTGAATTTAATTAAGTGGCCGGCGCACCTTTCACAACTAACACTATAGACTGTTGCATACTTCTGGGCGTACAAAGCCGATTTCATCTATGCAATTCATTGATTGCCGTAAGAAAATCTATTCATTTGTGTTTTCGCTTTTATACCTTTTTCCAGCTTTTATGTATGTCTTTTATGCCTCTACTTGCTTTTGTTTTTGTTGCTTCTATGTTTCCCGACTGCGATTATTATCAGCAATATGCTTTTCTATGCTGCCGTTGTTTCGTCAACATTCATTGCTTGGCGCCTTTTCATGTTTGCCGCAAAATGGCAAACCAACCGTCCTTTGTGTGTAATGAAACAAGAAGATTCTATTAAAGATTTCTATCGCAAATCTTAAGTTTTGGCGGCAGTCCTTTGCTCTAGTTGAAAGAAAGAAAAATGGATATGTGCAGGTTTAAAAAGCCTAGAAGCTTAAAATTGAGGAAAACTTATTGAATTTTACTTAGAAATTAAATTTCTTAGTATGTACATACTTATGAGAACAAATTGGGTGTGTGTTTTAGTAAAACCACTTAAAATCTCTACACCAAAAACAAATTTTCTAAACAATTAGTCGAAAAAAGAACAAAAATTAAGGAGCCTCGAATTGGGAAGATAAGCTAGGCCTTAAAACTCCTCAGAGTTATATCAGCGCCATTGTATATGTATATAAATTTCTCCAAAATTTCAACTGTATCAATTTTCATTGATATATCGATTTCTTGATATATGAACATATCGTCCCCTCAATATAACAACAGCGTATGTGCTCATACGCCATTATTTTTTTATTGCGTATTTAGAATCTCCATCATTGATTCTATGTCTGGTCAAAATTTCGTCAAATTCTACTTCCACAAAGTGGGTAAAAATATCATTGGAAAAAATGGTGTATAATTTCTTGGTCAAAAATTTAATAGATATCTAATTTGACAAAAACTTTAAACTCGATTTTCTCAAAACCCAAAAAAAATTATACGCTATTGCTATATTGAGGGAACGATATGTTTTAAAAAACCAATATGTACATGCGAAAACTTTAACTACTTTCTCACTTTCTGAAAGCACTTTCATTTCGTCGAATGTCGGATGTACCTTTAAATATCTAGTCAAAACTATAATTTTCTATGTACAACGAACAATTAAAAATTTCGTGCTAAACTCTAAAATATACACAAGTGTTTTTGTTTTTAACAAGCAATACTTTTCCCTTCTGAGTTTAATGTACTACAATAATTATCGCGAACAAAGAATTTTTTCCGCTACTGCTTTAGGAAACACAATAATTGCTTTAATTAGAAAAACACTTGATTTTTAATTTCGGTGTCGTCTACCTGAAAAACAAAATTAATGTTTCCTCTCGTAGAATATCAATCTTTTTTTGAAACAATGCATGTAAAATAAATTTTGTTTTATATGATCCTTTATGACGTTATTTACGTGACAGTTTCAACTCTCACTACAAGCCTATTTGATTCCCTTTGCCTTTGCTTTTGAGGTGGCAGCAATATCAATAACAGCGAAAATAACAAAAGCAACAACATTTATTATGTAATATCTTTTTTGGTGTCTCTTTGCCTAATCAAAGCCAAATATCCACTAAAAATGCGCCTCCAGAATTGAGCAGTAAGAATAGCGCGCAGCATGTTGCTAGCAACATTATGATGTCTTAGCAACATTGTATTTCTTCTGCTTAAAATGGACATGCCATTGTACCACAGCGAAATTTTATGTAAGGATAAACATCATAAATTAATTGCTTGACCAAAAGGCAGTAATTTAACATACATTTCGTAAGAAATTCTTCATTTTATCAAGCTTTGATCACCTTTCCCTATACATGGGTCGCCAACTTTAAATACAAATAAAAATGAAACCAGACCGTAGTAGACCGTATCGCAAAAAATAAAGTTCCCCGTACACCCCCGCATATGATGTCTTTTTGGAAAACATTTCCGGAAAATTTTTTTATTTTTTTTTGACGCCGCTAGATGCCGCTAAAATTTATTTTTGCCATATCTTCGGTATTTATAATCCGATCTCTAAGTTTAATACACCAATGTCTCTGGCTTGTAAGGGCGGCTTATACTATGGAAAATTGTTAACCCTATGTGTGCCATTGGGGTCACTACCACCCAGTACTTAGTTTATACCACCCTAATGTACCTTTTTTATGTCTGCATGTTAAACGTAGTCAAAAATCATTGATCTTTTGCAAAATAAAGATTTCGATCGCTTGAGCAAAAGCCGAAATAAAACACGTTCAACAATCCCGTAACCTTTAAGTCACGGTAATTCTTTTCAGTGCTGTGACTTTTCACGTTCCTGCTTCTCTCGAAGCGACTAGTGATTTTTGAGTAAGGGAGACAGAGTGCCAGACATGCAAATATGTACATACATATTTTCCAACACTAATTCATATTATCTTCTTCTGCTGCTTCTTCTTATATTATAAATGTGAAACGGAAATTGTGTTTAAACTCTAATAACCGGATAACCACAGAATTGACCCACGCGAAACCTTGCACATCTAATTACATATTTCCATCCTGTGAAGGTTATAGGCATATTTTTAATCTTATTGAAAAGCAGGGATGGGCATCTCCCATACAAATTTTTTGTAATATCTGGAAGTATTTGTGTGAAGGAATACTACATAATTATGTACTCAACGGATAAAAACGCTAGGCCTTGGTGAAGCAGGAATGGTCATCTCCCATACAAACTGAAACTTTCACAGCAAACATCTCTTGAAATATTTTTAGTAGAGTACTCAAAATTGGTGTGAGGGCTCATGAGATAATATGTACTCAACGGATAAAAAAAATTATGAAAACTATCTTTACTGATATTTTTTCAGTGTCACTTTTTCGAGCAAGCGCAATATGCTAATATTTTTAAAAGCACGTGGAGTGAAACCCGCGGGTAACCTCTGCTATGTACATATTTCCCAAAAATTTTAGGCATATTATTGGTTAAATAAATAGCAACCACCTGCTTTTGCAACCATGCTTATTTATTAATTTTTTTATTTTTTTTTTATAAAACGCGCAAAACAACTTATTTGTTTGCTTCTATATTACTTAATTAAGACATAATAATCATTGTATGCAGCGAGTTTATGAGTTTGTCGACTTGAGGGTAAGATTTCATTATAAACTTAATTTCAACCTTCACACACTGAGAGAAAAAAAATATATGGAGGGGTCAAAGAAATTGTTTACCTATTTTGAACACTACTTTCTTTGTTTTGAGTAAATTTTCCTTAAAACATGTTAAAAGTTTTATAAAATATTGTTGTTACATACGTTACCATGGTTTCATATACTTGTTTTGAAAAAAATCATACATTAAAATAATGAAAAATTCTTTAAGCGCCATTCCATTCCCAACTTTCCTTGTTTTGAAGACTTGATTTCTTTAATTTTGAGAAATTAAATTCACATACAAATCCCCATGGCAACGAATTTGTTTGAATGTTTTTTCCACATTTTTGAGAAAATTTACAAAAAACAAAGAAAATTTTGTATTGGGACGCGTGTTCAAAATAAGGAAAATTATGTCTTTGATCGAGAGACATTTTTTTTTTGAGTGCATCAACGTCACGATAAATAAAGCTAAAAGCGTTCTAGCGTTTGTAAAACGAATTGGAACCCTCACTACATTCTTTTTTCATTAAGAAATTTGAATTGGAACCCTCACTACAATCTTCCCTCATACAGTAGTCGCTTAAAGTTTATTAACCTTCCAACCATGTATACCATGTCTTCGCATAACGTGTCTCACTCTTTTTATCTGCATTCGCTCTCTCAAACTTCGTTCGACCTCGAAAGCAGTTCCGAACCTCGTTTATTTCCTTAGTCGACGTTCAAACATGGAGACAAAAAGTGGCGCAACCCGCTGCTTTTGATCGTTTTTAAGTGAGAAGGCGACTAGGAAAAGAGGCGGGCACAAAGTCGTCGGTGCTCGGCCAACACGTTTTGTGCTGTCATTCTTATCGCCAACCGCAAATCAGAGCGTTCGAAGAATGCCAGAACAAAACGTAATGAACAAAAGTTGTGTTGATGTGTTTGAACAAATGGAAGACAGAACAGCGGCACAAAAGAGAGTCGTCGGATTATTTATTATTATTTCACGGCTGAGTTGCTGTGTCTGGACACGGACATACAAGTTTCTGAGAGCGAATTCACCCACGGTCCTCCGAGAATACAACAATGCCCGAATCGCTAATCGTCGGGATCTATGTATTACCGCGACAACATGACAATATACATACGTATAAATACCGGAGAAAATGGCAAATCTCCTCTTAAGTATTTCGTATCAACAAAAATCAAGTAATGAATTCGGGCGGTAGCTTTCTGTTGCTGACGCTCATATTGAGTTCTGTGTGGTGGACGACGTCCTCAAATATTAACTACCGGATCACTAATGGCAGGGTTGCTAATATAATACCGTACATGGCAGCATTGCACGAAAATCAGAAATATGTTTGTTCGGGCGCATTAGTATCCTACAGGCATATGGTTACGAATTTGGCTTGCGTATACATGAAGAAACCAGAAAATTTCATTATGACAGTCGGTATTACCGATTTACAACAACCAACTGAATTTGGATGTCTATTAGTAGAACATTTTTATTGGCCAGCTGAATATAAACGTGAAAAAAACTTTATGGATATTGCCGTTGTGTCAACGCCTGTTTCCTTTCCCGCTCATCCAGCAATCCGTCCATTACAGCTCTGCACAACTCTGCTGCGACCGGGCACCGAACTGCAGGTGAGCGGTTGGGGTAAAATACGCAGCCAAGCTCCTAACAACGAGCACCAGTTACGCCATTGCATCGTTCAAGTAAAGTTATGGGACGATTATTATCCTAAGCCTGATGATGATATATTATATTGGGGTACGCATATATGTGCCAATGGTGCTTTTGGATCGGACACATGTAAAGGCGATGACGGTGCTCCCGCCGTCGTCTACGGTCAGCTTTGTGGAGTGGCAACTGGAGTTTCTGGTTGCGGACATCCCAGCTCACCAGGCATATATACAAGATTGGATGTTCCAGCACTGAGAGATTATATAGCTGACATTATAAATTAGCTGGACCCGTGCGCATCTTGCGCAAAAAATAATAAAACATACATGGCGCCAGTCGAAATGGTTTGCACTGTCATGCCTATTTTAAAAACTTATATTTATTTGGTTTTATGTCTGCAGTTGAACTTATGGAACTTTCAATTAATTGCCTTTATGTTTGACAAATATATCGCATAAACTGTTTTTATTATACTTATGTATATATCGTCGTACCATACGAAAACAGCATACGTTTTTTTGTGACTGACGAAAAATAACAAAATCGACTTTTGGCTGACGAAAACGATTTACCCAACGATTTACCCTCCATATGCCGCCCGACCGACGCGAAGGGCGCCAATCCGCATGACGCACGGATATTTTTTTTTTAATTTTGCCAAGGTATTGAGTGGCAGGAGTTTGTTAAACGTCGAGTTCTTATCTTGCTCAGCAACAAAATAAAAATTCATCAGCTGATTAAACATACATACGTTTATATATACACCTAGAAGCAATTTACTTAGTTAACAATAAAATACATATTATACTAAATTAGTAGAAGGAAAATATATCTAGTAGACAAATTGTTATTTGTTAAGAATTGAAAGAAGAGTTTTCCTTATAATGGATAGAGAGTCAGAGATGTCAAAGTAGGTAGAGTATGTGTTAAAGCTTTTGCATAGATATCGGAATGTCTCATTTAATTCAAAATTAGTTTTACATTGTTTTAAAAATATGGGCTGGTAATGTCTTGATGGATGGATAGTAATGTTTAAACTTATTTCTGAAAGAAGAAATAGGCTATTTATTGATCCCATCAGCAGTTTCGTTAAGAATATTACACCCAGTGTTTCCCTACGACTAGCTAAGTTTATAAGGTTAATAAGCTTTAAGCGAATAGTGTATGAGGGAAGATTGCAATAAGGGTTCCAATTCAAATTTCTTAATGCAAAAAGTAAGAATTGTTTTTGAATCGATTCAAGTCGATCAGAATGAATTTTATAACTAGGATTCCAGATTATAGATGCATTTTCTAGTGTCGGTCTAACTAAAGCTGTGAAAAGGGCTTTAGTTACGTAGGGGTCACTAAATTCCTTAGACCAACGTTTTACAAACGCTAGAACACTTTTAGCTTTATTTATCCTGATGTTGATGTGAAGGTTGCAATTAAGTTTATAATCGAATCTTACACCTAAGTCGACAAACTCATAAACTCGCTCCAGGCCGTGATTATTAATGGCGTAAGCTATGGGTTCGACATTACTCCGCGAAAAGCACATAAATTTACATTTATTTAGATTTAGTGACATAAGATCTATATTGCACCATGTAACCAAACCGTGTTAATCATTTTGAAGGAGCGATCTTTCCTCTGGTGAGGTGTAGGACCTGAAAAGTTTCACATCATCTGCGTACATTAAAAAATACATATTATTTTAAGCCCAATCTTCCTTATTCCCATTAGAATCTGTGTACCAAATTTCATTAAAATATTTATATTTTTACGCAAGTTAGATTGTAGATTGTGTATGGTCGGTCGGACGGACATGGTTCAATAAATTTTTTTTTTTTTTGTTTTTCATCCTGATCGTTTTGATTTATGTAAGTCCATATCACCCTTCGGCATTTGGCGGCATACCCTCCGAAGGTATTTTTGCTATGAAAAAGCTCTTGCTAAAAATGCATTCGCCGTTCGGAGCCGGCATAAAACTGTAGGACCACCCAATTAGTAGAAAAAAAATTAAAATTAAGCAGCACGCCCCGAATTGGGAAGAGATGCTTGGCCTTAAAACTGCACAGAGTTATATCAGCGCCATTGTGTTATATATATGTACATATGTATATGTATGTATGTACATATATATAAATTTCTCCAAAATTTCAACTGTATCACTTTTCATTGGTTACGTTCAGAAGTCGCAATGGTTGAGCACAACTGTTGTGTAGATATCACTAATCGGAAAGTGATACAATTTGCGCCTTCTGAAGGAGCTGATACATTAAATAAATTAACTATTATTATAATTATCCCCAAAGTAATCGCCAATAATTTCGCGGCTTTGAAACATTTTTATTACATACAAAAATTCATAAATACAACATATTTATATTTTTGTACATACATATGTATGTATGTCAAAATCGTAAGCTCAACATGTTGTCTAAAGTGAGCGTAAAAAATGTATGATGGAAAAAAAAGTCTCCAAACTCGCAACATGTTGTGCATTCAGAAGATAAAAACACAACTATTGTGCAACCGTTGCGCAACCGTTGCGACTTCTGAACGCAATCATAGATATGATTGTATATGCCGATACCTACTATTAATGACTGTGTCAATTTGCAATCAGATCTTTTAGCATTTCAGCAATGGTGTTCCATTAACAAGCTGTTCCTAAACACCAACAAATGCAGCGTAGTTTCTTACTCAAAAGCTCTTAAGCAGTCGGTATAAATAATGTAATTTTGAAAAGGTTGAATGAAATAAAAGATCTAGGAGTGGTTTTCGACACCAAACTTACTTTTAACAAACATATTGATCTCGTTCTGTCCAAATCACTTTCTATGCTTGGATTTATTAGAAGAAACTCAGTGGAATTCAAGGATCCTTGTACGTTAAAGTCTCTTTATAATTCGTTAGTAAGGAGTCACTTGGACTATTATTATTTAGTATGGAATCCCTATTACTCATCTCATATAAATAGAATTGAAAGAGTTCAAAGAACCTTTACGAGGTTCGCGCTATATAAACTGAATTGGCCTTGCGATTTGCCCATTTACGTGGGTAGAAGGAAATTGCAGTCCTTGGAGGACCGGAGAATTTATTTTGCGCTACTATTTGTCTATAACATAGTAAATCATAATATTGATTGTACAGATCTACTTAATTTAATGGAATTTAATACTTCGTCGCGTGTATTGAGACATAATCGATTGCTTGTCCAAATGTCTCATAGAACCAATTATGGTTATAACGAACCAATTGCGAGGTGTATACGAGCTTGCAATAATTATGCGCAATTAGTAGATTGGAATGCCACTTTACCTAGATTTAAATTAAGCATATTCGCTTTTTTGAATTAGTAATTAGTCTGTAAGAACTTATGTAGACTGAATAATTAAATAAATAAATAAATAAATATAGATTTTTTGATATACATAAAAACATATGTTTTAAAAAACAAATATATATGTATGTGCATGGGAAAATTGTAACTACTTTCTCACTTTCTGAAAGCACTTTCATTTCGTCGTCTGGATTTACTTTTAAGTATTTAGTCAAAACTATAATATTCTATGTACAACGAACAGCTGAATATACAATTAAAAATTTCGTGCTAGGCACTAAAATTAATACAAGCTCTCTTGTGTTTAACACACAATACTTTATTTTTATACTCAGCTGTACTAGTACACAGAGTATTATAATTTTGATTTCATAACGGTGGATTGTAACATAATGAAATAATCGAGATAGATATGGGCTTATATATATCAAAATGATCAGGGTGAAAAGAGAAATCGATTGAGCCATGTCCGTCCGTCCGTCCGTCCGTCCGTCCGTACGCACGATAACTCGCGTAAAAATTGAGATATTTTGATGAAATTTGAAATGCAAGTTGGTATCGAGACTGGGACGGTTGGTATTGAAAATGGGCGAAATCGGACCATGACCACGCCCACTTTTCCTATATAGAAAAAATCGGATATTTGGTATCTCAGCCACTAATATAGCTAGAGTGATAAAATTTTACCCACGTATTGAGCTCAGGCCCTTATGAAGAAATTTGATGAAGTTTTGGAAAATGGGCGGTGCCACGCCCCCTTATTAAGGGTCAAACATTGAAAGTTTTATATGTCATAACTCAGAAACCGTTGAAGATATATCGATGAAATTTGGTATGCGTAATATGCTTACTTAGGCAAATGTTTTGACGAAAAATTATCAAAATCGGTTGACGGCCACGCCCACTTTTATATATGGGAACTATAAAGGGGCCTAATAAAAACATTTTAAGCGATATCTCTGTCAAATATAAAGATCTATCACTGAAATTTTGTGGCAGGAGTCCAACTACGGACGTAAAACAAAAAGTACAAAAATTTTGGAAAATGGGCGGTGCCACGCCCACTTATTAAGGGGCAAACATTGAAAGTTTTATATGTCATAACTCAGAAACCGTTGAAGATATATCGATGAAATTTGGTATGCGTAATTTGCTTACTTAGACAAATGTTTTGGCTAAAAATTATCAAAATCGGTTGACGGCCACGCCCACTTTTATATATGGGAACTATAAAGGGGCCTAATAAAAACATTTTAAGCGATATCTCTGTCAAATATAAAGATCTATCACTGAAATTTTGTGGCAGGAGTCCAACTACGGACATAAAACAAAAAATACAAAAATTTTTGAAAATGGGCGGTGCCACGCCCACTTATTAAGGGTCAAACATTGAAAGTTTTATATGTCATAACTCAGAAACCGTTAAAGATATATCGATGAAATTTGGTACGCGTAATATATTTACTTAGCCAAATGTGTGGACGAAAAATTACCAAAATCGGTTGACGACCACGCCCACTTTTATATATGGGTATTATAAAGTGACCTAATGAAATCATTTTTAGCGATATCTCTGTGAAATATAAAGATAATTCATTGAAATTTTGTGATATGAGTTCTACAATAGACCGGAAACAAAAAATAAAAAAAAGTTTATAAAATGGGCGTGGCACCGCCTCTTTTTATGCAAAGAAATCTACGAGCCTATTACTCGACAAATAACTGAGATATTATGACGAAACTTGGTTTATGCACTTTTATAACTTGTGTTAATAGACACGCAAAAATGTATTGAAATCGGTTTATGACCACGCCTACTTTTTAACAAAGATATTTCTGGAACACCCTTTTGGAATTTGTAACGTGAAGTCTTTGTAACTAAAAGTCATAGAGGGATGCAATTTTGCACTAACAATAATATTTATATGCTTATTTGGATGATTGATACAAATTTTGAAAATGGGCGTGGCTGCGCCCTGTTTATGCAGCACTCGTTTCATATAAAATACACCCTATATCGAACAAACGCAAACAAACAATGAAAGCATACAGCTGAGTATCTAATGTTCGATTCCACTCGAACTTAGGCTTCCTTACTTGTTTTATTTTATTTTTTCCGCTACCCCTTTAGGAAACCGCTCTTGTACGTACCCACCAAAAAATCTAAGCCTTATTTAAGAATTAAAACAGCAGATATAAAGGCTTCCGAAATAATGCCTGAAAATTATAAGGGTAACAAATTTGTATAGCGTAAGGCTTAAAATAAGGCTGATTTTCCTGTGTTGATTTCATCAGCCCATAAGGAGTTCTCTCTCTCTGAGGGCACACCTTATTCCAAAGGCTTATCAGCCATGCGAAATAAGGCCTAGATAAGTATTAGGAAGTTAGGAGCAGAGAGAGTGAGTGCTTAACGAAAGCAGCACTGCCAGCGTACTACTTTTCTAGACATGATTTGTCAACAATAAAGAAAACTTTTTTGCAGGGTAGGTATACACACCAATTATCATTACCACACAGCCAAATAAAGAGCGCACCCTGCTAAAAAGCCGAGTGCTCCATGTATAGAGTAGTGATGGGCGAGTCCGAAATGTTTAGATAGTCGAGAGAATCGCCATCGTTGTAAAATCACAATCGAGTCAAAAGTTGATTCGCTCCTCGACTACACAAGCGAGATGTTTTTGCGATTGTTCCGAGTCGGGGGGCGGCTGTTGTTTCGATGATATGTAGGGTTGCCAGATACCTTTCCCAAAAAAATCAGTACATTGCCTTCCAAAAAAAAAACAATATATGTATGTGAAGAAAATCGTCTTTATTACTGGCATTTTGTTTTTGTTTCCGTGTCGCTATCTGTCAATCATGTTTCTATGACATTTAACGTTCGCGTTGCTTCCTCGTTCCTAATTATTTCATGGCTCTGCCGTGGTTATGCTTACGAGCAAAACACCGATGAAATTCAGACACATCTTCATCGGTGGAAGGGGGTTACGCTTAAATCGATGATTAGAGCGCACATACACAACATAACACATTACTACCCTGAAACCTCGGCGTGCTGGGTGCTTCTTTCACCCAGGAAATTTGATGTGAAGCCGAAAATTCATCGTCGGAGTGCACAACAACAATTGCACGTTGCTCGTCAAGTATTGTTGTAAGCATAACCACGGCATTACAAACGTCAAATTAAAACAGTTGGAAAATTTTTAGTGTCGGCTAAAAATCAGTACTAATCAGTACAAAATATAAAAAATCAGTATTTCTTAAGGTTTTTAAAACCATCAGTACGGAGTACGAAAAATCAGTATTTTACTGATCAAATCAGTACGTATGGCAACCCTAATGATATGTTTTAGTTGATAAAATAAACCGAACGAGGGTTCTTGATAAAGAAAGTAGGATTTTTAATGGAAATGAGGCAAATACATATATAAATGAACCAAATTGAAAAATATGCTATACATAGACGCAGCATTTTTGGATTCACAATTAAAGAGTTTCATGCAAAAAATCTCTTAAAATATTTATAGTAGGGTACTGAAAATTGATGTAGGGGCATATGAAGTAATTACGTACTCAACGGATGAAAGCGAGGGGTCTTGTTAAAGATGGGATTGGCACCTTCCATACAAACTGAAACTTTCACATAGAAAACCTCTTGAAATATTTATAGTAGAGTACCCACCATGCAAAGTTCAAGAAATAGGCAATAATCGTCTATGGCAACAAATTGGCGACTCGCCGATTTATTGCCTTTGTGAGAAATCGGCAAAATTTTTAATTTCTTGCAGCAACGTATCGATTTCTTATTACAAAAAATCAGAAACATTTGTTTCCCCTTATCTTCTTGCCAATTTGTTGCCTTTATAATAAATTGGAAACAATTATTTGTTTTTTACTTTCTGCTTAGAAATGAAAATATCAGAAAGCCTTGAAAAATATGTATATAATAACAAAATAAAATAATTCTGAAATAATATTTCATTAAAAAAAGAATAAGTTCAAGAAAAATAAAAGTGCGTTAAAAACAGTTCCAATGGACCCTACAATAATTGATGCAACCCAAAATGAAGGTAAAAACTCACAACCTTAGCAATATTTTGCACAAATTGTATGACAGATTTACGCTTTTCTTTCAATCAAGATATTTCGAATGAGTTGGAGGCCCATCAGTCACAATTTATTTTCGCTACATTGGAAGTAGGACTAATTCAAGGTAATAATAAAAATTTTATTGAAATATGTAAATTAAAATTTTGTTGGAGATTCTACATTTAATTGTATACACAAATTTAGAATAAGTCGGTGCGTATTATGTATTACTTGAAAATTATTACTCATACGCCACGACATACTCGTACACATGTATAAGATTGTTTTGTATGCATATGAGCAATTTTAATTCTCTATCAATATCAAACTCATCTACGAGTAATCATAAATCTCGAAACCTCGAATGAAATACACAATTAATAACTTTTTGGTTGCTTTGGTTGTTGTCTCCAAACCAAACTTGACAAGGTATGACGGAAAATCGTTCCACAATACATCACCTAATTAATTGTTTTCTCAATTATCTTTTACTCTGAAAAAAAAAACGTTGTAAATACAAAGACTTTTGCAGTTAAATGAACAACTTTCCGCAGTTGAAATGTGCCCAACAACGCTCCGTTGTTGTTTCAAAGATGCGAGCGTTTTTGATTCAAATACTTTTCGTATTTAAGTTAACAACGGAAACTGTTGAAAGAAATACTTTTACATTTAAGTTAACAGTTTTTGCTTTTGAATTAACAGCAAACATTTTTAGTCCAAATGCGAGCACTGTTGATTTATATAGTGTTCGTATTTAAGCTAACAACTTTTGCTTTTGAATTAACTGCAAAAGTTTTTGGTCCAAAAATGGGCACCATTGAAGCAAATACTTACGCATTTAAGTTAACGTCAAAAAATTGTAAACAATAGTAATTTTTTTTTAATATAATAGTGTCACCTACCCTTTTACACAAATAACAAAGCCACGGCTTAATACAAAAAGGGCAAAACAACAACACTAGGTGAAAATAACTAAACTGAATGCACCGACTCTCTCAGTGGAGACGGGGTGGGTACATATAATAAATCAACCACAAAACTAAAATCAACCAAAATTGAAATACCAAAAACTTTTCACTAAAATACCCAAAACTAAGACAAACAAATGTTTTATGGGTGCACCCGAGGTGAGGTCCAACCGGAAGGTTACGAACCCACTCGCACAGTTCCTGAGCTGCCAGGAACAACTTTAACCCGCCGCCAAATGACTGGGCTCTGGGTGCGGGATGCTAGAAGGATAGGTTAAGGAAATCGGGGAGCGAAACAAAGGAGCGACAAATTCTACAAACACAACAACACAGAGTATACTCAACCAAGCCGGAGTGTGTTCCGGCTTCAAAAATCTCCGCGGTGTCCACCACCAACTCGCCACGATCCACCTTGATTTCACTTTCTTCTCTTTGTCACACCCTAACCCACACTATTTTCCTTCCGCAGTTAAACCTCCCCTTTTCTTTAATTTAACTTTCCCTGAGAACTTTCCTTTAACTATTTTTTTTTTTTCCAGAAACCTTTATCTAACCCACTTGACACACTGACACCACTATCTTTTATTTTTCTTTTTTTTTTCTAAACACCAACGCCTTTATGAATATCTTAAAAATCGCCCGCACAAAAAGAGATCTTCTCGCAATCGCATACAAACGTATTCTGACGCGCACCCGCGAGCCAGGCCGAAGGCTGCGCGCCAGCATATACATTTTTGTATATACCCTCAGGCTGTATGTGTGGGTAACCACCCGGTCGCACCGAACCGCTAACCTGTGCGGTCATCTCCGATGCCCCGACCAATGATATACAACCACACACACATAAACTGCCTTCATCTAGCGGATGCCTTAATGCACCGCAAAAGGGACGAAAGTGATGACACCCCTTTCTGCGCCTTCCGCGCTCATTCCTTTTCCTTATTCACATCCTACATATTTACATATATGTATAACAATTTGGTGGGGGACTCCGCTAAAAGGCAAAAGCTCGCAACACACTCCGCCAGTACTGCCCATCATGGCAATATCAATTAACTTCATTTGTCGCCGCCAGGGTGCGCTCCCCGTTGGGAACAAAGGATAAAAGGTAAAAAGGTAAATAAACAAAACAAATGAAAATTTGCTCTGCCAGTGCATACATACATAGTGGGAGTAACAAAATGAAAAATATTTTGTCGCGATCAGACCGCGACAATAGATATTATTTTATTTAGTTTTTTTATATAATATCTGTTTACATACATAGTAATATTAATACTAAGGCCCGGTTTCACCAAACAAACTTTTTCCATTCAGTGATGGTCATTTGATGCATCATTTGAACAACACGGTGCGTGGAAAGAGACCGCCCACAAAGGTGTGCATCACATTTTCACACCGCCAATATAAAGATTATGGAAACTTGTAGGCAGTAGTGGCAGAAATATCCATCAATCCTGCACCTCAAATGATATATCAAATGACTATCACTGTCTGTAGGGCTTTTTACACACACAAACACTTAAACACAACTGATTTTATTTTATTATTTCATAACACATTCTTTATATTAACTTACATGGTTTTCCGACCGCCAGATTTGTAGGTTTCTGCGCAATCATCGGCGACAAGTTTTACCTCGTTTGCTCGTTTTACCTCGATTGCTCGCTATCGGAAAAACGGGATAATCAAACATATTTAATCTGAAAATACAAAATACATATATGTATTTTTAAACGTACATATGTACATATAATATTAATATATTATAATAATATATAAATATTATTATTGTGACTTACCTTTATTTGTAATTATATATTGCATGTACATACATATACGTACATATGTATAAATTTTTCCCGAAAATTTAAGTTTGGAAAAAAAAAATTTCTATTTTTTATTTACTTCAAAATTTTTCAACAGCAAGGGAGTTTTTGAATCAAAAACGCCCGTCTTTGAATTAACTATGGAAAGTTGTTGAATCAAAAACTTTGCCGTTAAAACAAATACTTTTGCTGTTGAATCAAAGACGGAGATTCAACAGCGGAAAGTTGTTGATTTAACTACGGGTATTTTTTTCAGAGTAGAATCCCTCTCAATAAAAAACTATGACTTTCCATCAACAGTATCATACAAAAACATCTAGGTACATAATTTATGCCAAGGACCGGATGGAAAAACCAAGAAGCGTATCAGGGAAAAGAATATTAATATGTACCATGTAATTTTATTTTTTAACTTATCTTTTCGTCTATATATATATGTATAAATATTTATGTTAATCATTTGAAATGTTAAAATAATACAAATATTTTAAGCATTTGCTTTTGCTTTAATTAATATTGTATCTAAAATTGAATCTAATTTATTAAAAATAAAGGAAATATTAAAAATAATAAAAAAATCGATGGTCGACTATAGGAACTATAAAGCGATAAGAAAACTTCTTAAATAGGTAATAAGAAAACGAATCACAGAGGCAATAAGAAAATGATACGAATGCGACACGGCGAAGCGAATCCTTCAGGTAATAAGAAAACGACTCATTCTGTTAATAACGAATCATTGAGGTAATCAGAAAGCGAGTAGACTGTGCGAGTTGTCTTCGGCGGACGTTTTAGTCCGACTAGTAATAGGAAATCGGTAAGATTTCTATATTGCTTGCAATATATTTATTTTCGAAACGACTCGTTTTAATATTGCCGGCAACAAAAAATGTTTGGTGGGTACTGACAATTGGTGTGAGAGCGTATGAGATAATTACGTACATATATACCTACTCAGCGGACAAAAAAAAAAAGAATAAGAAAACTATCTTTGACATCAATAATGATATTTTTTCAGTGTAACTTTTTAGAGCAAGCGCAATATGCTAATATTTTTAAAAGTACGTGGAGTGAAACCCGAGGGTAACCTCGACGTACATATTTCCCAAAAATTAATTTATATTATTCGTTAAATAAATAGCAACCACCTGCTTTTGTAAACATGCTTATTTATTTATTTTTTAAATTTTATTAATTTTTTTATAAAACGGGCAAAACAACTTATTTCCTTACTTATATTTATTTTGCTTAATTAAGACATAATACATATTTACTCAAGAATGAGACATCTGTCGGCACAATGGATATCGACTAAATACCAAGAAATTTAAAGAAAAACAAGTAAAAGCGCGGATGTCTTCGGCCGTACCGAAGACTTCATACCTTTCATGAGTGGGGAAATGAAAAGTTACCTATGTATGTACATAGCCGGATTAAGTTTAATTTATAATTTTAATTCTGTGGGTTATTTATGGAAAGATGTATTAGAAAAAATGGTGTCTTGGCTATTTAAATGGAGGAGTTATACACCAAAATGCCAATATCTGAACAATCGGTTGTAGGGGAGCTATAGGTTATAGTGGTCCGATCTTAACAATTTTCGGTAGTCCCGTTTGGGCCCATATGGGTACAAATACTTAAAAATTTCACGCCGTTAGCTGTTAAAATGGAGGAGTTATACACCAAAATGCCAATATCTGAACAATCGGTTGTAGGGGAGCTATAGGTTATAGTGGTCCGATCTTAACAATTTTCGGTAGTCCCGTTTGGGCCCATATGGGTACAAATACTTCAAAATTTCACGCCGTTAGCTGTTAAAATGGAGGAGTTATACACCAAAATGTCCATATCTGAACAATCGGTTGTAGGGGAGCTATATGTTATAGTGGTCCGATCTTGACAATTTTCGGTAACCTTGTTTGGGCCATATGGGTACAAATACTTCAAAATTTCACGCCGTTAGCTGTTAAAATGGAGGAGTTATACACCAAAATGTCCATATCTGAACAATCGGTTGTAAGGGAGCTATATGTTATAGTGGTCCGATCTTGACAATTTTCGGTAACCCTGTTTGGGCCCATATGGGTACAAATACTTCAAAATTTCACGCCGTTAGCTGTGAAAATGGAGGAGTTATACACCAAAATGTGTATATCTGAACAATCGGTTGTAGGGGAGCTATAGGTTATAGTGGTCCTATCTCAACAATTTTCGGCAATCCCGTTTGGGTCCATATGTGTACAAACACTTCAAAATTTCAGGCCGTTAGCTGTTAAAATGGAGGAGTTATACACCAAAATGTGTATATCTGAATAATCAGATGTTGTGGAACTATATGTTATAGTGGTCCGATCTTGACAATTTTCGGTAACCTTGTTTGGGCCAAAATGGGCACGTCTACTTCAAAGTTTCATGTCTTTAGCTGTTTAAATGGGGAAGTTATGCACAAATTACATCCAAAAATTTCATGTATATCTGAATAATCGGTTGTTTTCTATATGTTATAGTGGTCCGATTCGGCCGGTTACGACAAATGATCAGCTGCATATAACAACATACCTGTATTCCGAATTCCATTCAGATATCTCAAAAACTGAGGGACTAGTTTGCGTTCACACAGACGGACGGACGGACAGACAGACAGACGGACAGACGGACATGGCTTAATCGACTCAGCTCGTGATTCTGATCATATCGGTATATATTTTGGTGGGTCCCCCACGCTTCCTTCTTGTACTTTCGACAAAAATTTTTTGGCACTAAGTTATAATA